>JAVKPL010014446.1:0-85986 GCA_032173675.1 Gastrolobium villosum
CAGATGAGTAAAATAAATGCAAAATAAATTTATTTTGTGAAGTTTATCAACGGAAAATGGATTCCGTCGAAGATTTTGGACGGAAAATGATTTTTGTCGAAAATGGATGAATAAAATAAATGCAAAAGAAATTGATTTTGGGAAGATTTTTGACGGAAAATGAATTCCGTCGAAAATGGATGAATAAAATAAATGCAAAAGAAATTGATTTTGTGAAGTTTTTCGACGGAAAATGGATTCCGTCGAAGATTTTTGATGGAAAATGAATTCCTTCGAAAATGGATGAATAAAATAAATGCAAAAGAAATTGATTTTGTGAATTTTTTCGACGGAAAATAGATTCCGTCGAAGATTTTAGACGGAAAATGAATTCCGTCGAAAATGGATGAATAAAATAAATGCAAAAGAAATTGATTTTATGAAGTTTTTCGACGAAAAATGGATTCCGTCGAAGATTTTTGACGAAAAATGTATTCCGTCGAAAACGGATTAATAAAATAAATGAAAAAGAAATTGATTTTGTGAAGATTTTTGACGGAAAATGAATTCCGTCGAAAACAGATGAGTAAAATAAATGCAAAAGAAATTTATTTTGTGAAGTTTATCGACGGAAAATGGATTCCATAGAAGATTTTGGTCGGAAAATGATTTTTGTCGAAAATGGATGAATAAAATAAATGCAAAAGAAATTGATTTTGGGAAGATTTTTGACGGAAAATGAATTCCGTCGAAAATGGATGAATAAAATAAATGCAAAAGAAATTGATTTTTTGAAGTTTTTCGACGGAAAATAGATTCCGTCGAAGATTTTTGGCGGAAAATGAATTCCGTCGAAAATGGATGAATAAAATAAATGCAAAAGAAATTGATTTTGTGAAGTTTTTCGATGAAAAATGGATTCCGTTGAAGATTTTTGACGAAAAATGTATTTCGTTGAAAACGGATGAATAAAATAAATGCAAAAGAAATTGATTTTGTGAAGATTTTTGACGGAAAATGAATTCCGTCGAAAATGGATGAATGAAATAAATGCAAAAGAAATTGATTTTCTGAAGTTTTTCGACGGAAAATGGATGCCGACGAAGATTTTGGACGGAAAATGAATTCCGTCGAAAATGGATGAATAAAATAAATGCAAAATAAATTGATTTTGTGAAGTTTTTCGACGGAAAATGGATTCCGTCGAAGATTTTTGACGGAAAATGAATTCCTTCGAAAATGGATGAATAAAATAAATGCAAAAGAAATTGATTTTGTGAATTTTTTCGACGGAAAATAGATTCCGTCGAAGATTTTAGACGGAAAATGAATTTCGTCGAAAATGGATGAATAAAATAAATGCAAAAGAAATTGATATTGTGAAATTTTTCGATGGAAAACGGATTCCGTCGAAAATGGATGAATAAAATAAATGCAAAAGAAATTGATTTTCTGAATTTTTTCGACGCAAAATGCATTCCGTCGAAGATTTTTGACGGAAAATGAATTCCGTTGAAAATGGATGAATAAAATAAATGCAAAAGAAATTGATTTTATTAATTTTTCGACGAAAAATGGATTCCGTTGAAGATTTTTGACGAAAAATGTATTCCGTCGAAAACGGATGAATAAAATAAATGCAAAAGAAAATGATTTTGTGAAGTTTTTCGACGGAAAATGGATTCCGTCGAAGATTTTGACGGAAAATGAATTTCGTCGAAAATGGATGAATAAAATAAATGCAAAAGAAATGGATTTTGTGAAGTTTTTTGACAGAAAATGGATTCAGTCAAAAATGGATGAATAAAATAAATGCAAAAGAAATTGATTGTGAAGTTTTTTGACGGGAAACGGATTTCGTCGAAAATGGATGAATAAAATAAATGCAAAAGCAAATGATTTTGTGAATTTTTTCGACGAAAATGGATTTCGTCGAAGAGGTTTGACGGAAAATGAATTCCACCGAAAACGGATGAATAAAATAAATGCAAAAGAAATTGATTTTGTGAAGTTTTTCGACGGAAAATGGATTCCATCGAAGATTTTTGACGGAAAATGAATTTCGTCGAAAATGGATGAATAAAATAAATGCAAAAGAAATGGATTTTGTGAAGTTTTTTGACAGAAAATGGATTCAGTCGAAAATGGATGAAAAAAATAAATGCAAAAGAAATTGATAGTGTGAAGTTTTTTGACGGGAAACGGATTCCGTCGAAAATGGATGAATAAAATAAATGCAAAAGCAAATGATTTTGTGAAGTTTTTCGACGAAAATGGATTTCGTCGAAGAGTTTTGACGGAAAACGAATTCCGTCGAAAACTGATGAATAAAACAAATGCAAAAGAAATTGATTTTGTGAAGTTTTTCGATGGAAAATGCATTCCGTCAAAAACTGATGAATAAAACAAATGCAAAAGAAATTCATTTTGTGAAGTTTTTCGACGAAAATGGAGTTCGTCGAAGATTTTTGACGGAAATCGAATTCCGTCGAAAATGGATGAATAAAATAAATTGCAAAAGAAATGCATTTTGTGAAGGTTTTCGACGGAAAACGAATTCCGTCGAAAGCTGATGAATAAAATAATTGCAAAAGAAATTGATTTTGTGAAGTTTTTCGACGGAAAAAGAATTTCGTCGAAAACTGATGAATGAAATAAATGCAAAAGAAATGGATTTTGTGAAGTTTTTCGACGGAAAATGGATTCCGTCGAAAACCGATGAATAAAATAAATGCAAAAGAAATTGATTTTGTAAAGTTTTTTGACGGAAAATGGATTCCGTCGAAAACTGATGAATAAAATAAATGCAAAAAAAATTGATTTTGTGAAGTTTTTCGATGGAAAATGGATTCCGTCGAAAACTGATGAATAAAATAAATGCAAAAGAAATTGACTTTGTGAAGTTTTTGGACGGAAAAGGGATTCCGTCGAAGATTTTTGACGGAAAATGTATTCCGTCGAAAATGGATGAATGAAATAAATGCAAATGAGATTTACTTTGTGAAGTTTTTCGACGGAAATAGAATTGCGTCGAAAACTGATGAATACAATAAGTGCAAAAGAAATTGATTTTGTGAAGTTTTTCGACGGAAATTGGATTCCGTCGAAAACTGATGAATGAAATAAATGCAAAAGAAATTGATTTTGTGAAGTTTTTCGACGGAAAATGGATTCCGTCGAAGATTTTTGACGGAAAATGAATTCCGTCGAAAATGGATGAATAAAATAAATGCAAAAGAAATTGATTTTGTGAAGTTTTTCGACGGAAAATGGATTCGGTCAAAAATGGATGAAAACAATAAATGCAAAAGAAATTGATTTTGTGAAGTTTTTCGACAGAAAAGGGATTCCGTCGAAGATTTTTGACGGCAAATGTATTCCGTCGAAAATGGATGAAAAAAATAAATGCAAAAGAAATTGATTTTGTGAAGTTTTTCGATGGAGAATGGATTCCGTCGAAAATGGATGAATAAAATAAATGCAAAAGAAATTGATTTTGTGAAGTTTCTAGACTTAAAAAGAATTTCGTCGAAAACTGATGAATAAAATAAATGCAAAAGAAATTGATTTTGTGAAGTTTCCGTCGAAAATTGATGAATAAAATAAACTCAAAAGAAATTGATTTTGTAAAGTTTTTCGATGGAGAATGGATTCCGTCGAAAATGGATGAATAAAATAAATGCAAAAGAAATTGATTTTGTGAAGTTTTTGGACGGAAAGCGGATTCCGTCGAAAATGGATGAATAAAAGAAATGCAAAAGAAATTGATATTATGAAGTTTTTTTGACGGAAAATGGATTCCGTCGAAAATAGATGAATAAAATAAATGCAAAAGGAATTAATTTTGTGAAGTTTTTCGACGAAAATGGATTTCGTCGAAGATTTTCGACGGAAAACGAATTCCGTCGAAAACGGATGAATAAAATAAGTTGCAAAAGAAATTCATTTTGTGAAGTTTTTCGACGGAAAAAGAATTTCGTCGAAAACTGATGAATAAAATAATTGCAAAAGAAATTGATTTTGTGAAATTTTTAGACGGAAAATCGATTCCGTCGAAAACTGATGAATAAAATAAATGAAAAAGAAATTGATTTTATGAAGTTTTTCGACGGAAAATGGATTCCGTCGAAGATTTTTGACGGAAAATGAATTTCGTCGAAAATGGATGAATAAAATAAATGCAAAGGAAATGGATTTTGTGAAGTTTTTTGACAGAAAACGGTTTCAGTCGAAAATGGATGAATAAAATAAATGCAAAAGAAATTGATATTGTGAAGTTTTTTGACGGGAAACGGATTCCGTCGAAAATGGATGAATAAAATAAATGCAAAAGCAAATGATTTTGTGAAGTTTTTCGACGAAAATGGATTTCGTCGAAGAGTTTTGACGGAAAACAAATTCCGTCGAAAATGGATGAATAAAATAAATTGCAAAAGAAATTCATTTTGTGAAGTTTTTTGACGGAAAACGAATTCCGTCGAAAACTGATGAATAAAAAAATGCAAAAGAAATTGATTTTGTGAAGTTTTTCGATGGAAAATGGATTCCGTCAAAAACTGATGAATAAAACAAATGCAAAAGAAATTCATTTTGTGAAGTTTTTCGACGAAAATGGACTTCGTCGAAGATATTTGGAAAACGAATTCCGTCGAAAATGGATGAATAAAATAAATTGCAAAAGAAATTCGTTTTGTGAAGTTTTTCGATGGAAAACGAATTCCGTTGAAAGCTGATGAATAAAATAATTGCAAAAGAAATTGATTTTGTGAAGTTTTTCGATGGAAAAAGAATTTCGTCGAAAACTGATGAATAAAATAAATGAAAAAGAAATTGATTTTGTGAAGTTTTTCGACGGAAAATGGATTCCGTCGAAGATTTTGGACGGAAAATGAATTCCGTCGAAAATGGATGAATAAAATAAATGCAAAAGAAATTGATTTTGTGAAATTTTTGGACGGAAAACGGATTCCGTCGAAAATGGATGAATAAAATAAATGCAAAAGAAATTGATTTTGTGAAGATTTTCCGTAGAAGATTTTTGACGGAAAATGGATTCCGTCGAAGATTTTTGACGGTAAATAAATTTCGTCGAAAATGGATGAATAAAATAAATGCAAAAGAAATTGATTTTATGAAGATTTTTGACGGAAAATGGATTCCGTCGAAGTTTTTTGACGAAAAACGGATTCCGTCGAAAATGGATGAAGAAAATAAATGCAAAAAAAATTGATTTTGTGAAGTTTTTCGACGGCAATGGATTTCGTCGAAGATTTTTGACGGAAAATGAATTCCGTCGAAAACGGATAAATAAAATAAATTGCAAAATAAATTCATTTTGTGAAGTTTTTCGAAGGAAAAAGAATTTCGTTGAAAACTGATGAATAAAATAAATGCAAAAGAAATTGATTTTGTGAAGTTTTTCGACAGAAAATGGATTCCGTCGAAAACTGATGAATCAAATAAATGCAAAAGAAATTGATTTTGTGAAGTTTTTCGACGGAAAATGGATTCCGTCGAAGATTTTTGACGGAAAATGAATTTCGTCGAAAATGGATGAATAAAATAAATGCAAAAGAAATGGATTTTGTGAAGTTTTTTGACAGAAAATGGATTCAGTCGAAAATGGATGAAAAAAATAAATGCAAAAGAAATTGATAGTGTGAAGTTTTTTGACTGGAAACGGATTCCGTCGAAAATGGATGAATAAAATAAATGCAAAAGCAAATGGTTTTGTGAAGTTTTTCGACGAAAATGGATTTCGTCGAAGAGTTTTGACGGAAAACGAATTCCGTCGAAAACTGATGAATAAAACAATTGCAAAAGAAATTGATTTTGTGAAGTTTTTCGATGGAAAATGCATTCCGTCAAAAACTGATGAATAAAACAAATGCAAAAGAAATTCATTTTGTGAAGTTTTTCGACGAAAATGGAGTTCGTCGAAGATTTTTGACGGAAATCGAATTCCGTCGAAAATGGGTGAATAAAATAAATTGCAAAAGAAATGCATTTTGTGAAGGTTTTCGACGGAAAACGAATTCCGTCGAAAGCTGATGAATAAAATAATTGCAAAAGAAATTGATTTTGTGAAGTTTTTCGACGGAAAAAGAATTTCGTCGAAAACTGATGAATGAAATAAATGCAAAAGAAATTGATTTTGTGAAGTTTTTCGACGGAAAATGGATTCCGTCGAAAACTGATGAATAAAATAAATGCAAAAGAAATTGATTTTGAAAGTTTTTTGACGGAAAATGGATTCCGTCGAAAACTGATGAATAAAATAAATGCAAAAGAAATTGACTTTGTGAAGTTTTTGGACGGAAAAGGGATTCCGTCGAAGATTTTTGACGGAAAATGTATTCCGTCGAAAATGGATGAATGAAATAAATGCAAATGAGATTTACTTTGTGAAGTTTTTCGACGGAAATAGAATTGCGTCGAAAACTGATGAATACAATAAGTGCAAAAGAAATTGATTTTGTGAAGTTTTTCGACGGAAATTGGATTCCGTCGAAAACTGATGAATGAAATAAATGCAAAAGAAATTGATTTTGTGAAGTTTTTCGACGGAAAATGGATTCCATCGAAGATTTTTGACGGAAAATGAATTCCGTCGAAAATGGATGAATAAAATAAATGCAAAAGAAATTGATTTTGTGAAGTTTTTCGACGGAAAATGGATTCGGTCAAAAATGGATGAAAACAATAAATGCAAAAGAAATTGATTTTGTGAAGTTTTTCGACAGAAAAGGGATTCCGTCGAAGATTTTTGACGGCAAATGTATTCCGTCGAAAATGGATGAAAAAAATAAATGCAAAAGAAATTGATTTTGTGAAGTTTTTCGATGGAGAATGGATTCCGTCGAAAATGGATGAATAAAATAAATGCAAAAGAAATTGATTTTGTGAAGTTTCCGTCGAAAATTGATGAATAAAATAAACTCAAAAGAAATTGATTTTGTAAAGTTTTTCGATGGAGAATGGATTCCGTCGAAAATGGATGAATAAAATAAATGCAAAAGAAATTGATTTTGTGAAGTTTTTGGACGGAAGGCGGATTCCGTCGAAAATGGATGAATAAAAGAAATGCAAAAGAAATTGATATTATGAAGTTTTTTTTGACGGAAAATGGATTCCGTCGAAAATAGATGAATAAAATAAATGCAAAAGGAATTAATTTTGTGAAGTTTTTCGACGAAAATGGATTTCGTCGAAGATTTTCGACGGAAAACGAATTCCGTCGAAAATGGATGAATAAAATAAGTTGCAAAAGAAATTCATTTTGTGAAGTTTTTCGACGGAAAAAGAATTTCGTCGAAAACTGATGAATAAAATAATTGCAAAAGAAATTGATTTTGAGAAATTTTTAGACGGAAAATCGATTCCGTCGAAAACTGATGAATAAAATAAATGAAAAAGAAATTGATTTTATGAAGTTTTTCGACGGAAAATGGATTCCGTCGAAGATTTTTGACGGAAAATGAATTTCGTCGAAAATGGATGAATAAAATAAATGCAAAGGAAATGGATTTTGTGAAGTTTTTTGACAGAAAACGGTTTCAGTCGAAAATGGATGAATAAAATAAATGCAAAAGAAATTGATATTGTGAAGTTTTTTGACGGGAAACGGATTCCGTCGAAAATGGATGAATAAAATAAATGCAAAAGCAAATGATTTTGTGAAGTTTTTCGACGAAAATGGATTTCGTCGAAGAGTTTTGACGGATAACAAATTCCGTCGAAAATGGATGAATAAAATAAATTGCAAAAGAAATTCATTTTGTGAAGTTTTTCGACGGAAAACGAATTCCGTCGAAAACTGATGAATAAAAAAATGCAAAAGAAATTGATTTTGTGAAGTTTTTCGATGGAAAATGGATTCCGTCAAAAACTGATGAATAAAACAAATGCAAAAGAAATTCATTTTGTGAAGTTTTTCGACGAAAATGGACTTCGTCGAAGATATTTACTAGAAAACGAATTCCGTCGAAAATGGATGAATAAAATAAATTGCAAAAGAAATTCGTTTTGTGAAGTTTTTCGATGGAAAACGAATTCCGTTGAAAGCTGATGAATAAAATAATTGCAAAAGAAATTGATTTTGTGAAGTTTTTCGATGGAAAAAGAATTTCGTCGAAAACTGATGAATAAAATAAATGAAAAAGAAATTGATTTTGTGAAGTTTTTCGACGGAAAATGGATTCCGTCGAAGATTTTTGACGGAAAATGAATTCCGTCGAAAATGGATGAATAAAATAAATGCAAAAGAAATTGATTTTGTGAAATTTTTGGACGGAAAACGGATTCCGTCGAAAATGGATGAATAAAATAAATGCAAAAGAAATTGATTTTGTGAAGATTTTCCGTAGAAGATTTTTGACGAAAAATAGATTCCGTCGAAGATTTTTGACGGTAAATAAATTTCGTCGAAAATGGATGAATAAAATAAATGCAAAAGAAATTGATTTTATGAAGATTTTTGACGGAAAATGGATTCCGTCGAAGTTTTTTGACGAAAAACGGATTCCGTCGAAAATGGATGAATAAAATAAATGCAAAAAAAATTGATTTTGTGAAGTTTTTCGACGGCAATGGATTTCGTCGAAGATTTTTGACGGAAAACGAATTCCGTCGAAAACGGATGAATAAAATAAATTGCAAAAGAAATTCATTTTGTGAAGTTTTTCGAAGGAAAAAGAATTTCGTCGAAAACTGATGAATAAAATAAATGCAAAAGAAATTGATTTTGTGAAGTTTTTCGACAGAAAATGGATTCCGTCGAAAACTGATGAATCAAATAAATGCAAAAGAAATTGATTTTGTGAAGTTTTTCGACGGAAAATGGATTCCGTCGAAGATTTTTGACGGAAAATGAATTTCGTCGAAAATGGATGAATAAAATAAATGCAAAAGAAATGGATTTTGTAAAGGTTTTTGACAGAAAATGGATTTCGTCGAAAATGGATGAATAAAATAAATGCAAAAGAAATTGATATAGTGAAGTTTTTTGACGGGAAACGGATTCCGTCGAAAATGGATTAATAAAATAAATGCAAAAGCAATTGATTTTGTGAAGTTTTTCGACGAAAATGGATTTCGTCGAAGAGTTTTGACGGAAAACGAATTCCGTCGAAAAAGGATGGATAAAATAAATTGCAAAAGAAATTCATTTTGTGAAGTTTTTCGACGGAAAATGAATTCCGTCGAAAACTGATGAAAAAAATAAATGCAAAAGAAATTGATTTTGTGAAGTTTTTCGATGGAAAATGGATTCCGTCAAAACTGATGAATAAAACAAATGCAAAAGAAATTCATTTTGTGAAGTTTTTCGATGAAAATGGATTTCGTCGAAGATTTTTGACGGAAAACGAATTCCGTCGAAAATGGATGAATAAAATAAATTGCCAAAGAAATTCATTTTGTGAATTTTTTCGACGGAAAACGAATTCCGTTGAAAACTGATGAATAAAATAATTGCAAAAGAAATTGATTTTGTGAAGTTTTTCGATGGAAAATGGATTCCGTTGAAAACTGATGAATAAAATAAGTGCAAAAGAAATTGATTTTGTGACGTTTTTCGACGGAAAATGGATTCCGACGATGGAAAATGGATTCCGTCGAAAACGGATGAAAAAAATAAATGCAAAAGAAATTGATTTTGTGAAGTTTTTCGACGGAAAATGGATTCCGTCGAAGATTTTTGCCGGAAAATGTCTTCCATCGAAAATGGATGAATAAAATAAATTCAAAAGAAATTGATATAGTGAAGTTTTTTGACGGGAAACGGATTCCGTCGAAAATGGATGAATAAAATAAATACAAAAGCAATTGATTTTGTGGAGTTTTTCGACGAATATGGATTTCGTCGAAGAGTTTTGACGGAAAACGAATTCCGTCGAAAAAGGATGAATAAAATAAATTGCAAAAGAAATTCATTTTGTGAAGTTTTTCGAAGGAAAACGAATTCCGTCGAAAACTGATGAATAAAATAAATGCAAAAGAAATTCTTTTTGGGAAGTTTTTCGATGGAAAACGGATTCCGTCAAAAACTGATGAATAAAACAAATGCAAAAGAAATTCATTTTGTGAAGTTTTTCGATGGAAAATGGATTCCGTCGAAAATGGATGAATAAAATAAATGCAAAAGAAATTGATTTTGTGAAGTTTTTGGACGGAAAACGAATTCCGTCGAAAACTGATGAATAAAATAAATGCAAAACAAATTGAAAGTTTTATGGAAAATGGATTCCATCGAAAATGGATGAATAAAATAAATGCAAAAGAAATTGATTTTGTGAAGTTTTTGGACGGAAAATAGTTTCGGTCGAAAATGGATGAATAAAATAAATGCAAAAGAAATTTATATTGTGAAGTTTTTTTACGAAAAACATCGAAAATGGATGAATAAAATAAATGCAAAAGAAATTGATTTTATGAAGTTTTTCGACGAAAAATGGATTCCGTTGAAGATTTTTGACGAAAAATGTATTCCGTCGAAAACGGATGAATAAAATAAATGCAAAAGAAATTGAATTTGTGAAGATTTTTGACGGAAAATGAATTCCGTCGAAAATGGATGAATAAAATAAATGCAAAAGAAATTGATTTTCTGAAGTTTTTCGACGGAAAATGGATTCCGTAGAAGATTTTGGACGGAAAATGAATTCCGTCGAAAATGGATGAATAAAATAAATGCAAAATAAATTGATTTTATGAAGTTTTTCGATGAAAAATGGATTCCGTCGAAGATTTTTGACGAAAAATGTATTCCGTCGAAAATGGATGAATCAAACAAATGCATAAGAAATTGATTTTGTGAAGTTTTTCGACGGAAAAAGAATTTCGTCGAAAACGGATTAATAAAATAAATGCAAAAGAAATTGATTTTGAGAAGTTTTTCGACGGAAAATGGATTCCGTCGAAGATTTTTGACGGAAAATGAATTCCGTCGAAAATGGATAAATAAAATAAATGCAAAAGAAATTGATTTTGTGAAGTTCTTCGACGGAAAATGGATTCCGTCGAAGATTTTTGACGGAAAATGAATTCCTTCGAAAATGGATGAATAAAATAAATGCAAAAGAAATTGATTTTGTGAATTTTTTCGACGGAAAATAGATTCCGTCGAAGATTTTAGACGGAAAATGAATTCCGTCGAAAATGGATGAATAAAATAAATGCAAAAGAAATTGATTTTATGAAGTTTTTCGACGAAAAATGGATTCCGTCGAAGATTTTTGACGAACAATGTATTCCGTCGAAAACGGATTAATAAAATAAATGAAAAAGAAATTGATTTTGTGAAGATTTTTGACGGAAAACGAATTCCGTCGAAAACTGATGAGTAAAATAAATGCAAAAGAAATTTATTTTGTGAAGTTTATCGACGGAAAATGGATTCCATCGAAGATTTTGGACGGAAAATGATTTTTGTCGAAAATGGATGAATAAAATAAATGCAAAAGAAATTGATTTTGGGAAGATTTTTGACGGAAAATGAATTCCGTCGAAAATGGATGAATAAAATAAATGCAAAAGAAATTGATTTTTTGAAGTTTTTCGACGGAAAATAGATTCCGTCGAAGATTTTTGGCGGAAAATGAATTCCGTCGAAAATGGATGAATAAAATAAATGCAAAAGAAATTGATTTTATGAAGTTTTTCGACGAAAAATGGATTCCGTTGAAGATTTTTGACGAAAAATGTATTCCGTCGAAAACGGATGAATAAAATAAATGCAAAAGAAATTGATTTTCTGAAGATTTTTGACGGAAAATGAATTCCGTCGAAAATGGATGAATGAAATAAATGCAAAAGAAATTGATTTTTGAAGTTTTTCTACGGAAAATGGATGCCGACGAAGATTTTGGACGGAAAATGAATTCCGTCGAAAATGGATGAATAAAATAAATGCAAAATAAATTGATTTTATGTAGTTTTTCGATGAAAAATGGATTCCGTCGAAGATTTTTGACGGAAAATGAATTCCGTCGAAAACAGATGAGTAAAATAAATGCAAAAGAAATTTATTTTGTGAAGTTTATCGACGGAAAATGGATTCCGTCGAAGATTTTGGACGGAAAATGATTTTTGTCGAAAATGGATGAATAAAATAAATGCAAAAGAAATTGATTTTGGGAAGATTTTTGACGGAAAATGAATTCCGTCGAAAATGGATGAATAAAATAAATGCAAAAGAAATTGATTTTGTGAAGTTTTTCGACGGAAAATGGATTCCGTCGAAGATTTTTGACGGAAAATGAATTCCTTAGAAAATGGATGAATAAAATAAATGCAAAAGAAATTGATTTTGTGAATTTTTTCGACGGAAAATAGATTCCGTCGAAGATTTTAGACGGAAAATGAATTCCGTCGAAAATGGATGAATAAAATAAATGCAAAAGAAATTGATTTTATGAAGTTTTTCGATGAAAAATGGATTCCGTTGAAGATTTTTGACGAACAATGTATTCCGTCGAAAACGGATTAATAAAATAAATGAAAAAGAAATTGATTTTGTGAAGATTTTTGACGGAAAACGAATTCCGTCGAAAACAGATGAGTAAAATAAATGCAAAAGAAATTTATTTTGTGAAGTTTATCGACGGAAAATGGATTCCATCGAAGATTTTGGACGGAAAATGATTTTTGTCGAAAATGGATGAATAAAATAAATGCAAAAGAAATTGATTTTTGGAAGATTTTTGACGGAAAATGAATTCCGTCGAAAATGGATGAATAAAATAAATGCAAAAGAAATTGATTTTTTGAAGTTTTTCGACGGAAAATAGATTCCGTCGAAGATTTTTGGCGGAAAATGAATTCCGTCGAAAATGGATGAATAAAATAAATGCAAAAGAAATTGATTTTATGAAGTTTTTCGACGAAAAATGGATTCCGTTGAAGATTTTTGACGAAAAATGTTTTCCGTCGAAAACGGATGAATAAAATAAATGCAAAAGAAATTGATTTTGTGAAGATTTTTGACGGAAAATGAATTCCGTCGAAAATGGATGAATGAAATAAATGCAAAAGAAATTGATTTTCTGAAGTTTTTCGACGGAAAATGGATGCCGACGAAGATTTTGGACGGAAAATGAATTCCGTCGAAAATGGATGAATAAAATAAATGCAAAAGAAATTGATTTTGTGAAGTTTTTCGACGGAAAATAGATTCCGTCGAAGATTTTTGGCGGAAAATGAATTCCGTCGAAAATGGATGAATAAAATAAATGCAAAAGAAATTGATTTTATGAAGTTTTTCGACGAAAAATGGATTCCGTTGAAGATTTTTGACGAAAAATGTATTCCGTCGAAAACGGATGAATAAAATAAATGCAAAAGAAATTGATTTTGTGATGATTTTTGACGGAAAATGAATTCCGTCGAAAATGGATGAATGAAATAAATGCAAAAGAAATTGATTTTCTGAAGTTTTTCGACGGAAAATGGATGCCGACGAAGATTTTGGACGGAAAATGAATTCCGTCGAAAATGGATGAATAAAATAAATGCAAAATAAATTGATTTTATGAAGTTTTTCGATGAAAAATGGATTCCGTCGAAGATTTTTGACGGAAAATGAATTCCGTCGAAAACAGATGAGTAAAATAAATGCAAAAGAAATTTATTTTGTGAAGTTTATCGACGGAAAATGGATTCCGTCGAAGATTTTGGACGGAAAATGATTTTTGTCGAAAATGGATGAATAAAATAAATGCAAAAGAAATTGATTTTGGGAAGATTTTTGACGGAAAATGAATTCCGTCGAAAATGGATGAATAAAATAAATGCAAAAGAAATTGATTTTGTGAAGTTTTTCGACGGAAAATGGATTCCGTCGAAGATTTTTGACGGAAAATGAATTCCTTCGAAAATGGATGAATAAAATAAATGCAAAAGAAATTGATTTTGTGAATTTTTTCGACGGAAAATCGATTCCGTCGAAGATTTTAGACGGAAAATGAATTCCGTCAAAAATGGATGAATAAAATAAATGCAAAAGAAATTTATTTTTTGAAGTTTTTCGATGAAAAATGGATTCCGTCGAAGATTTTTGACGAAAAATGTATTCCGTCGAAAACGGATTAATAAAATAAATGAAAAAGAAATTGATTTTGAGAAGATTTTTGACGGAAAATGAATTCCGTCGAAAACAGATGAGTAAAATAAATGCAAAAGAAATTTATTTTGTGAAGTTTATCGACGGAAAATGGATTCCGTCGAAGATTTTGGACGGAAAATGATTTTTGTCGAAAATGGATGAATAAAATAAATGCAAAAGAAATTGATTTTGGGAAGATTTTTGACGGAAAATGAATTCCGTCGAAAATGGATGAATAAAATAAATGCAAAAGAAATTGATTTTGTGAAGTTTTTCGACGGAAAATGGATTCCGTCGAAGATTTTTGACGGAAAATGAATTCCTTCGAAAATGGATGAATAAAATAAATGCAAAAGAAATTGATTTTGTGAATTTTTTCGACGGAAAATCGATTCGTCGAAGATTTTAGACGGAATTTGACGGAAAATGAATTCCGTCGAAAATGGATGAATAAAATAAATGCAAAAGAAATTAATTTTATGAAGTTTTTCGACGAAAAATGGATTCCGTCGAAGATTTTTGACGAAAAATGTATTCCGTCGAAAACGGATTAATAAAATAAATGAAAAAGAAATTGATTTTGTGAAGATTTTTGACGGAAATTGAATTCCGTCGAAAACAGATGAGTAAAATAAATGCAAAAGAAATTTATTTTGTGAAGTTTATCGACGGAAAATGGATTCCGTCGAAGATTTTGGACGGAAAATGATTTTTGTCGAAAATGGATGAATAAAATAAATGCAAAAGAAATTGATTTTGGGAAGATTTTGACGGAAAATGAATTCCGTCGAAAATGGATGAATAAAATAAATGCAAAAGAAATTGATTTTTTGAAGTTTTTCGACGGAAAATAGATTCCGTCGAAGATTTTTGGCGGAAAATGAATTCCGACGAAAATGGATGAATAAAATAATTGCAAAAGAAATTGATTTTGTGAAGTTTTTCGACGAAAAATGGATTCCGTTGAAGATTTTTGACGAAAAATGTATTCCGTCGAAAACGGATGAATAAAATAAATGCAAAAGAAATTGATTTTGTGAAGATTTTTGACGGAAAATGAATTCCGTCGAAAATGGATGAATGAAATAAATGCAAAAGAAATTGATTTTCTGAAGTTTTTCGACGGAAAATGGATGCCGACGAAGATTTTGGACGGAAAATGAATTCCGTCGAAAATGGATGAATAAAATAAATGCAAAAGAAATTGATTTTCTGAAGTTTTTCGACGAAAAATGGATTCCGTAGAAGATTTTGGACGGAAAATGAATTCCGTCGAAAATGGATGAATAAAATAAATGCAAAATAAATTGATTTTATGAAGTTTTTCGATGAAAAATGGATTCCGTCGAAGATTTTTGACGAAAAATGTATTCCGTCGAAAATGGATGAATAAAACAAATGCATAAGAAATTGATTTTGTGAAGTTTTTCGACGGAAAAAGAATTTCGTCGAAAACGGATTAATAAAATAAATGCAAAAGAAATTGATTTTGAGAAGTTTTTCGACGGAAAATGGATTCCGTCGAAGATTTTTGACGGAAAATGAATTCCGTCGAAAATGGATGAATAAAATAAATGCAAAAGAAATTGATTTTGTGAAGTTTTTCGACGGAAAATGGATTCCGTCGAAGATTTTAGACGGAAAGTGAATTCCGTCGAAAATGGATGAATAAAATAAATGCAAAAGAAATTGATTTTATGAGGTTTTTCGACGAAAAATGGATTCCGTCGAAGATTTTTGACGAAAAATGTATTCCGTCGAAAACGGATTAATAAAATAAATGAAAAAGAAATTGATTTTGTGAAGATTTTTGACGGAAAATGAATTCCGTCGAAAACAGATGAGTAAAATAAATGCAAAAGAAATTTATTTTGTGAAGTTTATCGACGGAAAATGGATTCCGTCGAAGATTTTGGACGGAAAATGATTTTTGTCGAAAATGGATGAATAAAATAAATGCAAAAGAAATTGATTTTGGGAAGATTTTTGACGGAAAATGAATTCCGTCGAAAATGGATGAATAAAATAAATGCAAAAGAAATTGATTTTGTGAAGTTTTTCGACGGAAAATGGATTCCGTCGAAGATTTTTGACGGAAAATGAATTCCTTCGAAAATGGATGAATAAAATAAATGCAAAAGAAATTGATTTTGTGAATTTTTTCGACGGAAAATCGATTCCGTCGAAGATTTTAGACGGAAAATGAATTCCGTCGAAAATGGTTGAATAAAATAAATGCAAAAGAAATTGATTTTATGAAGTTTTTCGACGAAAAATGGATTCCGTCGAAGATTTTTGACGAAAAATGTATTCCGTCGAAAACGGATGAATAAAATAAATGCAAAAGAAATTGATTTTGTGAAGATTTTTGACGGAAAATGAATTCCGTCGAAAATGGATGAATGAAATAAATGCAAAAGAAATTGATTTTCTGAAGTTTTTCGACGGAAAATGGATGCCGACGAAGATTTTGGACGGAAAATGAGTTCCGTCGAAAATGGATGAATAAAATAAATGCAAAAGAAATTGATTTTGTGAAGTTTTTCGACGGAAAATAGATTCCGTCGAAGATTTTTGGCGGAAAATGAATTCCGTCGAAAATGGATGAATAAAATAAATGCAAAAGAAATTGATTTTATGAAGTTTTTCGACGAAAAATGGATTCCGTTGAAGATTTTTGACGAAAAATGTATTCCGTCGAAAACGGATGAATAAAATAAATGCAAAAGAAATTGATTTTGTGATGATTTTTGACGGAAAATGAATTCCGTCGAAAATGGATGAATGAAATAAATGCAAAAGAAATTGATTTTCTGAAGTTTTTCGACGGAAAATGGATGCCGACGAAGATTTTGGACGGAAAATGAATTCCGTCGAAAATGGATGAATAAAATAAATGCAAAATAAATTGATTTTATGAAGTTTTTCGATGAAAAATGGATTCCGTCGAAGATTTTTGACGGAAAATGAATTCCGTCGAAAACAGATGAGTAAAATAAATGCAAAAGAAATTTATTTTGTGAAGTTTATCGACGGAAAATGGATTCCGTCGAAGATTTTGGACGGAAAATGATTTTTGTCGAAAATGGATGAATAAAATAAATGCAAAAGAAATTGATTTTGGGAAGATTTTTGACGGAAAATGAATTCCGTCGAAAATGGATGAATAAAATAAATGCAAAAGAAATTGATTTTGTGAAGTTTTTCGACGGAAAATGGATTCCGTCGAAGATTTTTGACGGAAAATGAATTCCTTCGAAAATGGATGAATAAAATAAATGCAAAAGAAATTGATTTTGTGAATTTTTTCGACGGAAAATCGATTCCGTCGAAGATTTTAGACGGAAAATGAATTCCGTCGAAAATGGATGAATAAAATAAATGCAAAAGAAATTGATTTTTTGAAGTTTTTCGATGAAAAATGGATTCCGTCGAAGATTTTTGACGAAAAATGTATTCCGTCGAAAACGGATTAATAAAATAAATGAAAAAGAAATTGATTTTGAGAAGATTTTTGACGGAAAATGAATTCCGTCGAAAACAGATGAGTAAAATAAATGCAAAAGAAATTTATTTTGTGAAGTTTATCGACGGAAAATGGATTCCGTCGAAGATTTTGGACGGAAAATGATTTTTGTCGAAAATGGATGAATAAAATAAATGCAAAAGAAATTGATTTTGGGAAGATTTTTGACGGAAAATGAATTCCGTCGAAAATGGATGAATAAAATAAATGCAAAAGAAATTGATTTTGTGAAGTTTTTCGACGGAAAATGGATTCCGTCGAAGATTTTTGACGGAAAATGAATTCCTTCGAAAATGGATGAATAAAATAAATGCAAAAGAAATTGATTTTGTGAATTTTTTCGACGGAAAATCGATTCCGTCGAAGATTTTAGACGGAAAATGAATTCCGTCGAAAATGGATGAATAAAATAAATGCAAAAGAAATTGATTTTATGAAGTTTTTCGACGAAAAATGGATTCCGTCGAAGATTTTTGACGAAAAATGTATTCCGTCGAAAACGGATTAATAAAATAAATGAAAAAGAAATTGATTTTGTGAAGATTTTTGACGGAAATTGAATTCCGTCGAAAACAGATGAGTAAAATAAATGCAAAAGAAATTTATTTTGTGAAGTTTATCGACGGAAAATGGATTCCGTCGAAGATTTTGGACGGAAAATGATTTTTGTCGAAAATGGATGAATAAAATAAATGCAAAAGAAATTGATTTTGGGAAGATTTTGACGGAAAATGAATTCCGTCGAAAATGGATGAATAAAATAAATGCAAAAGAAATTGATTTTTTGAAGTTTTTCGACGGAAAATAGATTCCGTCGAAGATTTTTGGCGGAAAATGAATTCCGACGAAAATGGATGAATAAAATAATTGCAAAAGAAATTGATTTTATGAAGTTTTTCGACGAAAAATGGATTCCGTTGAAGATTTTTGACGAAAAATGTATTCCGTCGAAAACGGATGAATAAAATAAATGCAAAAGAAATTGATTTTGTGAAGATTTTTGACGGAAAATGAATTCCGTCGAAAATGGATGAATGAAATAAATGCAAAAGAAATTGATTTTCTGAAGTTTTTCGACGGAAAATGGATGCCGACGAAGATTTTGGACGGAAAATGAATTCCGTCGAAAATGGATGAATAAAATAAATGCAAAAGAAATTGATTTTCTGAAGTTTTTCGACGAAAAATGGATTCCGTAGAAGATTTTGGACGGAAAATGAATTCCGTCGAAAATGGATGAATAAAATAAATGCAAAATAAATTGATTTTATGAAGTTTTTCGATGAAAAATGGATTCCGTCGAAGATTTTTGACGAAAAATGTATTCCGTCGAAAATGGATGAATAAAACAAATGCATAAGAAATTGATTTTGTGAAGTTTTTCGACGGAAAAAGAATTTCGTCGAAAACGGATTAATAAAATAAATGCAAAAGAAATTGATTTTGAGAAGTTTTTCGACGGAAAATGGATTCCGTCGAAGATTTTTGACGGAAAATGAATTCCGTCGAAAATGGATGAATAAAATAAATGCAAAAGAAATTGATTTTGTGAAGTTTTTCGACGGAAAATGGATTCCGTCGAAGATTTTTGACGGAAAATGAATTCCTTCGAAAATGGATGAATAAAATAAATGCAAAAGAAATTGATTTTGTGAATTTTTTCGACGGAAAATAGATTCCGTCGAAGATTTTAGACGGAAAGTGAATTCCGTCGAAAATGGATGAATAAAATAAATGCAAAAGAAATTGATTTTATGAGGTTTTTCGACGAAAAATGGATTCCGTCGAAGATTTTTGACGAAAAATGTATTCCGTCGAAAACGGATTAATAAAATAAATGAAAAAGAAATTGATTTTGTGAAGATTTTTGACGGAAAATGAATTCCGTCGAAAACAGATGAGTAAAATAAATGCAAAAGAAATTTATTTTGTGAAGTTTATCGACGGAAAATGGATTCCGTCGAAGATTTTGGACGGAAAATGATTTTTGTCGAAAATGGATGAATAAAATAAATGCAAAAGAAATTGATTTTGGGAAGATTTTTGACGGAAAATGAATTCCGTCGAAAATGGATGAATAAAATAAATGCAAAAGAAATTGATTTTGTGAAGTTTTTCGACGGAAAATGGATTCCGTCGAAGATTTTTGACGGAAAATGAATTCCTTCGAAAATGGATGAATAAAATAAATGCAAAAGAAATTGATTTTGTGAATTTTTTCGACGGAAAATCGATTCCGTCGAAGATTTTAGACGGAAAATGAATTCCGTCGAAAATGGATGAATAAAATAAATGCAAAAGAAATTGATTTTATGAAGTTTTTCGACGAAAAATGGATTCCGTCGAATTCCGTCGAAGTTTTTTTGACGAAAAATGTATTCCGTCGAAAACGGATTAATAAAATAAATGAAAAAGAAATTGATTTTGTGAAGATTTTTGACGGAAAATGAATTCCGTCGAAAACAGATGAGTAAAATAAATGCAAAAGAAATTGATTTTGTGAAGTTTATCGACGGAAAATGGATTCCGTCGAAGATTTTGGACGGAAAATGATTTTTGTCGAAAATGGATGAATAAAATAAATGCAAAAGAAATTGATTTTGGGAAGATTTTTGACGGAAAATGAATTCCGTCGAAAATGGATGAATAAAATAAATGCAAAAGAAATTGATTTTGTGAAGTTTTTCGACGGAAAATGGATTCCGTCGAAGATTTTTGACGGAAAATGAATTCCTTCGAAAATGGATGAATAAAATAAATGCAAAAGAAATTGATTTTGTGAATTTTTTCGACGGAAAATCGATTCTGTCGAAGATTTTAGACGGAAAATGAATTCTGTCGAAAATGGATGAATAAAATAAATGCAAAAGAAATTGATTTTATGAAGTTTTTCGACGAAAAATGGATTCCGTCGAAGATTTTTGACGAAAAATGTATTCCGTCGAAAACGGATTAATAAAATAAATGAAAAAGAAATTGATTTTGTGAAGATTTTTGACGGAAAATGAATTCCGTCGAAAACAGATGAGTAAAATAAATGCAAAAGAAATTTATTTTGTGAAGTTTATCGACGGAAAATGGATTCCGTCGAAGATTTTGGATGGAAAATGATTTTTGTCGAAAATGGATGAATAAAATAAATGCAAAAGAAATTGATTTTGGGAAGATTTTTGACGGAAAATGAATTCCGTCGAAAATGGATGAATAAAATAAATGCAAAAGAAATTGATTTTCTGAAGTTTTTCGACGGAAAATAGATTCCGTCGAAGATTTTTGGCGGAAAATGAATTCCGACGAAAATGGATGAATAAAATAAATGCAAAAGAAATTGATTTTATGAAGTTTTTCGACGAAAAATGGATTCCGTTGAAGTTTTTTGACGAAAAATGTATTCCTTCGAAAACGGATGAATAAAATAAATGCAAAAGAAATTGATTTTGTGAAGATTTTTGACGGAAAATGAATTCCGTCGAAAATGGATGAATGAAATAAATGCAAAAGAAATTGATTTTCTGAAGTTTTTCGACGGAAAATGGATGCCGACGAAGATTTTGGACGGAAAATGAATTACGTCGAAAATGGATGAATAAAATAAATGCAAAATAAATTGATTTTATGAAGTTTTTCGATGAAAAATGGATTCCGTCGAAGATTTTGGACGGAAAATGAATTCCGTCGAAAATGGATGAATAAAATAAATGCAAAAGAAATTGATTTTATGAAGTTTTTCGACGAAAAATGGATTCCGTTGAAGATTTTTGACGAAAAATGTATTCCGTCGAAAACGGATGAATAAAATAAATGCAAAAGAAATTGAATTTGTGAAGATTTTAGACGGAAAATGAATTCCGTCGAAAATGGATGAATAAAATAAATGCAAAAGAAATTGATTTTCTGAAGTTTTTCGACGGAAAATGGATTCCGTAGAAGATTTTGGACGGAAAATGAATTCCGTCGAAAATGGATGAATAAAATAAATGCAAAATAAATTGATTTTATGAAGTTTTTCGATGAAAAATGGATTCCGTCGAAGATTTTTGACGAAAAATGTATTCCGTCGAAAATGGATGAATCAAACAAATGCATAAGAAATTGATTTTGTGAAGTTTTTCGACGGAAAAAGAATTTCGTCGAAAACGGATTAATAAAATAAATGCAAAAGAAATTGATTTTGAGAAGTTTTTCGACGGAAAATGGATTCCGTCGAAGATTTTTGACGGAAAATGAATTCCGTCGAAAATGGATGAATAAAATAAATGCAAAAGAAATTGATTTTGTGAAGTTTTTCGACGGAAAATGGATTCCGTCGAAGATTTTTGACGGAAAATGAATTCCTTCGAAAATGGATGAATAAAATAAATGCAAAAGAAATTGATTTTGTGAATTTTTTCGACGGAAAATAGATTCCGTCGAAGATTTTAGACGGAAAATGAATTCCGTCGAAAATGGATGAATAAAATAAATGCAAAAGAAATTGATTTTATGAAGTTTTTCGACGAAAAATGGATTCCGTCGAAGATTTTTGACGAAAAATGTATTCCGTCGAAAACGGATTAACAAAATAAGTGAAAAAGAAATTGATTTTGTGAAGATTTTTCACGGAAAATGAATTCCGTCGAAAACAGATGAGTAAAATAAATGCAAAAGAAATTTATTTTGTGAAGTTTATCGACGGAAAATGGATTCCGTCGAAGATTATGGACGGAAAATGATTTTTGTCGAAAATGGATGAATAAAATACATGCAAAAGAAATTGATTTTGGGAAGATTTTTGACGGAAAATGAATTCCGACGAAAATGGATGAATAAAATAAATGCAAAAGAAATTGATTTTGTGAAGTTTTTCGACGGAAAATGGATCCGTCGAAGATTTTTGACGGAAAATGAATTCCTTCGAAAATGGATGAATAAAATAAATGCAAAAGAAATTGATTTTATGAATTTTTTCGACGAAAAATGGATTCCGTTGAAGATTTTAGACGGAAAATGAATTCCGTCGAAAACGGATGAATAAAATAAATGCAAAAGAAATTGATTTTGTGAAGATTTTTGACGGAAAATGAATTCCGTCGAAAATGGATGAATGAAATAAATGCAAAAGAAATTGATTTTCTGAAGTTTTTCGACGGAAAATGGATGCCGACGAAGATTTTGGACGGAAAATGAATTACGTCGAAAATGGATGAATAAAATAAATGCAAAATAAATTGATTTTATGAAGTTTTTCGATGAAAAATGGATTCCGTCGAAGATTTTGGACGGAAAATGAATTCCGTCGAAAATGGATGAATAAAATAAATGCAAAAGAAATTGATTTTATGAAGTTTTTCGACGAAAAATGGATTCCGTTGAAGTTTTTGACGAAAAATGTATTCCGTCGAAAACGGATGAATAAAATAAATGCAAAAGAAATTGAATTTGTGAAGATTTTAGACGGAAAATGAATTCCGTCGAAAATGGATGAATAAAATAAATGCAAAAGAAATTGATTTTCTGAAGTTTTTCGACGGAAAATGGATTCCGTAGAAGATTTTGGACGGAAAATGAATTCCGTCGAAAATGGATGAATAAAATAAATGCAAAATAAATTGATTTTATGAAGTTTTTCGATGAAAAATGGATTCCGTCGAAGATTTTTGACGAAAAATGTATTCCGTCGAAAATGGATGAATCAAACAAATGCATAAGAAATTGATTTTGTGAAGTTTTTCGACGGAAAAAGAATTTCGTCGAAAACGGATTAATAAAATAAATGCAAAAGAAATTGATTTTGAGAAGTTTTTCGACGGAAAATGGATTCCGTCGAAGATTTTTGACGGAAAATGAATTCCGTCGAAAATGGATGAATAAAATAAATGCAAAAGAAATTGATTTTGTGAAGTTTTTCGACGGAAAATGGATTCCGTCGAAGATTTTTGACGGAAAATGAATTCCTTCGAAAATGGATGAATAAAATAAATGCAAAAGAAATTGATTTTGTGAATTTTTTCGACGGAAAATAGATTCCGTCGAAGATTTTAGACGGAAAATGAATTCCGTCGAAAATGGATGAATAAAATAAATGCAAAAGAAATTGATTTTATGAAGTTTTTCGACGAAAAATGGATTCCGTCGAAGATTTTTGACGGAAAATGTATTCCGTCGAAAACGGATTAACAAAATAAGTGAAAAAGAAATTGATTTTGTGAAGATTTTTCACGGAAAATGAATTCCGTCGAAAACAGATGAGTAAAATAAATGCAAAAGAAATTTATTTTGTGAAGTTTATCGACGGAAAATGGATTCCGTCGAAGATTATGGACGGAAAATGATTTTTGTCGAAAATGGATGAATAAAATACATGCAAAAGAAATTGATTTTGGGAAGATTTTTGACGGAAAATGAATTCCGACGAAAATGGATGAATAAAATAAATGCAAAAGAAATTGATTTTGTGAAGTTTTTCGACGGAAAATGGATTCCGTCGAAGATTTTTGACGGAAAATGAATTCCTTCGAAAATGGATGAATAAAATAAATGCAAAAGAAATTGATTTTGTGAATTTTTTCGACGGAAAATAGATTCCGTCGAAGATTTTAGACGGAAAATGAATTCCGTCGAAAATGGATGAATAAAATAAATGCAAAAGAAATTGATTTTATGAAGTTTTTCGACGAAAAATGGATTCCGTCGAAGATTTTTGACGAAAAATGTATTCCGTCGAAAACGAATTAATAAAATAAATGAAAAAGAAATTGATTTTGTGAAGATTTTTGACGGAAAATGAATTCCGTCGAAAACAGATGAGTAAAATAAATGCAAAAGAAATTTATTTTGTGAAGTTTATCGACGGAAAATGGATTCTGTCGAAGATTTTGGACGGAAAATGATTTTTGTCGAAAATGGATGAATAAAATAAATGCAAAAGAAATTGATTTTGGGAAGATTTTTGACGGAAAATGAATTCCGTCGAAATTGGATGAATAAAATAAATGCAAAAGAAATTGATTTTTTGAAGTTTTTCGACGGAAAATAGATTCCGTCGAAGATTTTTGGCGGAAAATGAATTCCGTCGAAAATGGATGAATAAAATAAATGCAAAAGAAATTGATTTTATGAAGTTTTTCGACGAAAAATGGATTCCGTCGAAGATTTTTGACGGAAAATGGATTCCGTCGAAAACGGATGAATAAAATAAATGCAAAAAAATTGATTTTGTGAAGATTTTTGACGCAAAATGAATTCCGTCGAAAATGGGTGAATGAAATAAATGCAAAAGAAATTGATTTTCTGAAGTTTTTCGACGGAAAATGGATGCCGACGAAGATTTTGGACGGAAAATGAATTCCGTCGAAAATGGATGAATAAAATAAATGCACAATAAATTGATTTTATGAAGTTTTTCGATGAAAAATGGATTCCGTCGAAGATTTTTGACGAAAAATGTATTCCGTCGAAAATGGATGAATCAAACAAATGCATAAGAAATGTATTTTGTGAAGTTTATCGACGGAAAATGGATTCCGTCGAAGATTTTTGACGCAAAATGAATTCCGTCGAAAATGGGTGAATGAAATAAATGCAAAAGAAATTGATTTTCTGAAGTTTTTCGACGGAAAATGGATGCCGACGAAGATTTTGGACGGAAAATGTATTCCGTCGAAAATGGATGAATAAAATAAATGCACAATAAATTGATTTTATGAAGTTTTTCGATGAAAAATGGATTCCGTCGAAGATTTTTGACGAAAAATGTATTCCGTCGAAAATGGATGAATCAAACAAATGCATAAGAAATGTATTTTGTGAAGTTTATCGACGGAAAATGGATTCCGTCGAAGATTTTGGACGGAAAATGATTTTTGTCGAAAATGGATGAATAAAATAAATGCAAAAGAAATTGATTTTGGGAAGATTTTTGACGGAAAATGAATTCCGTCGAAAATGGATGAATAAAATAAATGCAAAAGAAATTGATTTTTTGAAGTTTTTCGACGGAAAATAGATTCCGTCGAAGATTTTTGGCGGAAAATGAATTCCGTCGAAAATGGATGAATAAAATAAATGCAAAAGAAATTGATTTTATGAAGTTTTTCGACGAAAAATGGATTCCGTCGAAGATTTTTGACGGAAAATGGATTCCGTCGAAAACGGATGAATAAAATAAATGCAAAAAAATTGATTTTGTGAAGATTTTTGACGCAAAATGAATTCCGTCGAAAATGGGTGAATGAAATAAATGCAAAAGAAATTGATTTTCTGAAGTTTTTCGACGGAAAATGGATGCCGACGAAGATTTTGGACGGAAAATGAATTCCGTCGAAAATGGATGAATAAAATAAATGCACAATAAATTGATTTTATGAAGTTTTTCGATGAAAAATGGATTCCGTCGAAGATTTTTGACGAAAAATGTATTCCGTCGAAAATGGATGAATCAAACAAATGCATAAGAAATGTATTTTGTGAAGTTTATCGACGGAAAATGGATTCCGTCGAAGATTTTTGACGCAAAATGAATTCCGTCGAAAATGGGTGAATGAAATAAATGCAAAAGAAATTGATTTTCTGAAGTTTTTCGACGGAAAATGGATGCCGACGAAGATTTTGGACGGAAAATGAATTCCGTCGAAAATGGATGAATAAAATAAATGCACAATAAATTGATTTTATGAAGTTTTTCGATGAAAAATGGATTCCGTCGAAGATTTTTGACGAAAAATGTATTCCGTCGAAAATGGATGAATCAAACAAATGCATAAGAAATGTATTTTGTGAAGTTTATCGACGGAAAATGGATTCCGTCGAAGATTTTGGACGGAAAATGATTTTTGTCGAAAATGGATGAATAAAATAAATGCAAAAGAAATTGATTTTGGGAAGATTTTTGACGGAAAATGAATTCCGTCGAAAATGGATGAATAAAATAAATGCAAAAGAAATTGATTTTTTGAAGTTTTTCGACGGAAAATAGATTCCGTCGAAGATTTTTGGCGGAAAATGAATTCCGTCGAAAATGGATGAATAAAATAAATGCAAAAGAAATTGATTTTATGAAGTTTTTCGACGAAAAATGGATTCCGTTGAAGATTTTTGACGAAAAATGTATTCCGTCGAAAACGGATGAATAAAATAAATGCAAAAGAAATTGATTTTGTGAAGATTTTTGACGGAAAATGAATTCCGTCGAAAATGGATGAATGAAATAAATGCAAAAGAAATTGATTTTCTGAAGTTTTTCGACGGAAAATGGATGCCGACGAAGATTTTGGACGGAAAATGAATTCCGTCGAAAATGGATGAATAAAATAAATGCAAAATAAATTGATTTTATGAAGTTTTTCGATGAAAAATGGATCCCGTCGAAGATTTTTGACGAAAAATGTATTCCGTCGAAAACGGATTAACAAAATAAGTGAAAAAGAAATTGATTTTGTGAAGATTTTTGACGGAAAATGAATTCCGTCGAAAACAGATGAGTAAAATAAATGCAAAAGAAATTTATTTTGTGAAGTTTATCGACGGAAAATGGATTCCGTCGAAGATTATGGACGGAAAATGATTTTTGTCGAAAATGGATGAATAAAATAAATGCAAAAGAAATTGATTTTGGGAAGATTTTTGACGGAAAATGAATTCCGTCGAAAATGGATGAATAAAATAAATGCAAAGGAAATTGATTTTGTGAAGTTTTTCGAAGGAAAATGGATTCCGTCGAAGATTTTTGACGGAAAATGAATTCCTTCGAAAATGGATGAATAAAATAAATGCAAAAGAAATTGATTTTGTGAATTTTTTCGACGGAAAATAGATCCGTCGAAGATTTTAGACGGAAAATGAATTCCGTCGAAAATGGATGAATAAAATAAATGCAAAATAAATTGATTTTATGAAGTTTTTCGATGAAAAATGGATTCCGTAGAAGATTTTTGACGAAAAATGTATTCCGTCGAAAACGGATTAACAAAATAAGTGAAAAAGAAATTGATTTTGTGAAGATTTTTGACGGAAAATGAATTCCGTCGAAAACAGATGAGTAAAATAAATGCAAAAGAAATTTATTTTGTGAAGTTTATCGACGGAAAATGGATTCCGTCGAAGATTATGGACGGAAAATGATTTTTGTCGAAAATGGATGAATAAAATAAATGCAAAAGAAATTAATTTTGGGAAGATTTTTGACGGAAAATGAATTTCGTCGAAAACAGATGAGTAAAATAAATGCAAAAGAAATTTATTTTGTGAAGTTTATTGACGGAAAATGGATTCCGTCGAAGATTTTGGACGGAAAATGATTTTTGTCGAAAATGGATGAATAAAATAAATGCAAAAGAAATTGATTTTGTGAAGATTTTTGACGGAAAATGAATTCCGTCGAAAACGGATGAATAAGATAAATGGAAAAGAAATTCATTTTGTGAAGTTTTTTGACGGAAAACGGATTCCATTGAAAACGGATGAATAAAATAAATGCAAAAGAAATTGATTTTGTGTTGTTTTTCGAAGGAAAATGGATTCTGTTGAAGACGGATGAATAAAATAAATGGAAAAGAAATTGATTTTGTGAAGTTTTTCAACGAAAAAAGGAAATCAGTTGAAGATTTTTGACGGAAAATGAATTCCGTCGAAAATGGATGAATAAAATAAATGCAAAAGAAATTAATTTTGTTAAGTTTTTTTGACGGAAAACGTATTCCGTCGAAAATGGATGAATAAAATAAATGCAAAAGAAATTGAATTTATGAATTTTTTTGACGAAAAATGGATTCCGTCGAAGATTTTTTACGCAAAATGTATTCCGTCGAAAACGGATGAATAAAATAAATGCAAAAGAAATTGATTTTGTGAAGTTTTTCGACGGAAAACAAATTTCGTCGAAGTCTGATGAATAAAATAAATGCAAAAGAAATTGATTCCGTGAAGTTTTTCGACGGAAAATTGATTCCGTCGAAGATTTTTGACGAAAATGAATTCCATCGAAAACGGATGAATTAAATAAATGCAAAAGATATTGATTTTGTGAAGTTTTTCGACGGAAATTGGATTCTGTCGAAGATTTTTGACGGAAAATGAATTCCGTCAAAATTGGATGAATAAAATAAATGCAAAAGAAATTGATATTGTGAAATTTTTTGATGGATAACGGATTCCGTCGAAAATGGATGAATAAAATAAATGCAAAAGAAATTGATTTTATGAAGTTTTTCGACGGAAAACAAATTCCATCGAAAACGGATTAATAAAATAAATGCAAAAGAAATTGGTTTTGTGAAGTTTTTCGACGGAAAATGAATTCCGTCGAAAATGGATGAATAAAATAAATGCAAAAGAAATTAATTTTGTGAAGTTTTTTTTACGTAAAACGGATTACGTCGAAAATGGATGAATAAAATAAACGCACAAGAAATTGATATTGTGAAATTTTTTGATGGAAAACTGATTCCGTCGAAAATGGATGAATAAAATGAATGTAAAAGAAATTGATTTTACAAAGTTGTTCGACGAAAAATGGATTTCGTCGAAGATTTTTGACGAAAAATGTGTTCCGTCGAAAACGGATGAATAAAATAAATGCAAAAGAAATTGATTTTGCGAAGTTTTTTGACGGAAAACAAATTCCGTCGAAAACGGATGAATAAAATAAATGCAAAAAGAAATTGATTTTGAGAGGTTTTTCGACGGAAAATGGATTCCGTCGAAGATTTTTGACAGAAAATGAATTCCGTCGAAAACGGATGAATAAGATAAATGGAAAAGAAATTCATTTTGTGAAGTTTTTTGACGGAAAACGGATTCCATTGAAAACGGATGAATAAAATAAATGCAAAAGAAATTGGTTTTGTGTTGTTTTTTGAAGGAAAATGGATTCTGTTGAAGACGGATGAATAAAATAAATGGAATAGAAATTGATTTTGTGAAGCTTTTCGACGAAAAAAGGAAATCAGTTGAAGATTTTTGACGGAAAACGAATTCCGTCGAAAATGGATGAATAAAATAAATGCAAAAGAAATTAATTTTGTTAAGTTTTTTTTACGGAAAACGGATTCCGTCGAAAATGGATGAATAAAATAAATGCAAAAGAAATTGAATTTATGAATTTTTTTGACGAAAAATGGATTCCGTCGAAGTTTTTTTACGCAAAATGTATTCCGTCGAAAACGGATGAATAAAATAAATGCAAAAGAAATTGATTTTGTGAAGTTTTTCGACGGAAAACAAATTTCGTCGAAATCTGATGAATAAAATAAATGCAAAAGAAATTGATTCCGTGAAGTTTTTCGACGGAAAATGGATTCCGTCGAAGATTTTTGATTGAAATTGGATTCCGTTGAAGATTTTTGACGGAAAATGAATTCCATCGAAAACGGATGAATTAAATAAATGCAAAAGATATTGATTTTGTGAAGTTTTTCGACGGAAAATGGATTCCGTCGAAGATTTTTGACAGAAAATGAATTTCGTTAAAAATGGATGAATAAAATAAATGCAAAAGAAATTGATTTTGTGAAGGTTTTCGACGGAAAACGGATTCCGTCGAAAATGGATGAAGAAAATAAATGCAAAAGAAATTGATTTTGTAAGTTTTTCGACGGAAAATGGTTTCCGTCGAAGATTTTTGACGAAAAATGTATTCTGTCGAAAATGAGTGAATTAAAATAAATGCAAAAGAAATTGATTTTGTGAATTTTTTCGACGGAAAATGGATTCCGTCGAAGATTTTTGACAGAAAATGAATTCCGTCGAAAATGGATGAATAAAATAAATGCAAAAGAAATTGGTTTTATGAAGTTTTTCGACGGAAAATGAATTCCGTCGAAAATGGATGAATAAAATAAATGCAAAAGAAATTGATTTTATGAAATTTTTCGACGGAAAACAAATTCCATCGAAAACGGATTAATAAAATAAATGCAAAAGAAATTGGTTTTGTGAAGTTTTTCGACGGAAAATGAATTCCGTCAAAAATGGATGAATAAAATAAATGCAAAAGAAAAATTTTTGATTTTGAAAACGGATTCAAATTGATTTTATGATGTTTTTCGACAGAAAATGGATTCCGTCGAAGATTTTTGACAGAAAATGAATTCCGTCGAAAACGGATGAATAAAGATAAATGGAAAAGAAATTCGATTTTGTGAAGTTTTTTGACGGAAAACGGATTCCATTGAAAACGGATGAATAAAATAAATGCAAAAGAAATAGATTTTGTGTTGTTTTTCGAAGGAAAATGGATTCTGTTGAAAACGGATGAATAAAATAAATGCAAAAGAAATTGATTTTGTGAAGTTTTTCGACGAAAAAAGGAAATCAGTTGAAGATTTTTGACGGAAAACGAATTCCGTCGAAAATGGATGAATAAAATAAATGCAAAAGAAATTAATTTTGTGAAGTTTTTTTTACGGAAAACGGATTCCGTCGAAAATGGATAAATAAAATAAATGCAAAAGAAATTGAATTTATGAATTTTTTTGGCGAAAAATGGATTCCGTCGAAGTTTTTTTACGCAAAATGTATTCCGTCGAAAACGGATGAATAAAATAAATGCAAAAGAAATTGATTTTGTGAAGTTTTTCGACGGAAAACAAATTTCGTCGAAATCTGATGAATAAAATAAATGCAAAAGAAATTGATTCCGTGAAGTTTTTCGACGGAAAATGGATTCCGCCGAAGATTTTTGATTGAAATTGGATTCCGTTGAAGATTTTTGACGGAAAATGAATTCCATCGAAAACGGATGAATAAAATAAATGCAAAAGAAATTGATTTTGTGAAGTTTTTCGACGGAAAATGGATTCCGTCGAAGATTTTTGACAGAAAATGAATTTCGAAAATGGATGAATAAAATAAATGCAAAAGAAATTGATTTTGTGAAGTTTTTCGACGGAAAACGGATTCCGTCGAAAATGGATGAATAAAATAAATGCAAAAGAAATTGATTTTGTAAGTTTTTCGACGGAAAATGGTTTCCGTCGAAGATTTTTGACGAAAAATGTATTCTGTCGAAAATGAGTGAATTAAAATAAATACAAAAGAAATTGATTTTGTGAATTTTTTCGACGGAAAATGGATTCCGTCGAAGATTTTTGACAGAAAATGAATTCCGTCGAAAATGGATGAATAAAATAAATGCAAAAGAAATTTATTTTGTGAAGTTTTTCGACGGAAAATGAATTCCGTAAAAAATGGATGAATAAAATAAATGCAAAAGAAATTGATTTTGTGAAGTTTTTCGACGGAAAATGGATTCCGTCGAATTGACGGATTTATGGAAATAAATGCAAAAGAAATTGGTTTTGTGAAGTTTTTGACGGAAAATGAATTCCGTCAAAAATGGATGAATAAAATAAATGCAAAAGAAATTAATTTTGTGAAGTTTTTTTTACGGAAAACGGATTCAAATTGATTTTATGATGTTTTTCGACGAAAAATGGATTCCGTCGAAGATTTTTGACGAAAAATGTATTTCGTCGAAAACGGATGAATAAAATAAATGCAAAAAGAAATCGATTTTGTGAAGTTTTTCGACGGAAAATGGATTCCGTAGAAGATTTTTGATGGAAAATGGATTCCGTCGAAGATTTTGGACGGAAAATAAATTCCATCGAAAACGGATGAATAAAATAAATGCATAAGAAATTGATTTTGTGAAGTTTTTCGAATAAAAATGAATTCCTTCGAAAACGGATGAATAAAATAAATGCAAAAGAAATTGATTTTGTGAAGTTTTTCGACGGAAAATGGATTTCGTCGAAGATTTTGGACGGAAAATGAATTCCATCGAAAATGGATGAATAAAATAAATGCAAAAGAAATTGATTTTGTGAAGTTTTTCGACGGAAAATGGATTCCGTAGAAGATTTTTGACGGAAAATGAATTCCGTCAAAAATGAATAAAATAAATGCAAAAGAAATTGATTTTGTGAAGTTTTTTGAAGGAAAATAAATTCCGTCGAAAATGGATGAATAAAATAAAGGCAAAAGAAATTGATATTGTGAAGTTTTTTGATGGAAAACGGATTCCGTCGAAAATGGATGAATAAAATAAATGCAAAAGAAATTGGTTTTGTGAAGTTTTTCGACGGAAAATGGATTCCGTCGAAGATTTTTGACGGAAAATGAATTCCGTCGAAAATGAATGAATAAAATAAATGCAAAAGAAATTGATTTTGTGAAGTTTTTTGACGGAAAACGGATTCCGTAGAAGATTCTTGACAGAAAATGGATTCCGTCGAAGATTTTTGACGAAAAATGAATTCCATCGAAAACGGATGAATAAAATAAATGCAAAAGAAATTGATTTTGTGAAGTTTTTCGACGGAAAATGGATTCCGTCGAAGACTTTTGACAGAAAATTAATTCCGTCGAAAATGGATGAATAAAATAAATTAAAAATAAATTGATTTTGTGAAGTTTTTCGACGGAAAACGGATTCCGTCGAAAATGGATGAATAAAATAAATGCAAAAGAAATTTATTTTGTGAATTTTTTCGACGGAAAACGAATTCCGTCGAAAATGGATGAATAAAATAAATGCAAAAGAAATTAATTTTGTGAAGTTTTTTTGACGGAAAATGAATTCCGTCGAAAATGGATGAATAAAATAAATGCAAAAGAAATTGATATTGTGAAATTTTTTGATGGAAAACGGATTCCGTCGAAAATGGATGAATAAAATAAATTCAAAAGAAATTGATTTTATGAAGTTTTTCGACGGAAAACAAATTCCATCGAAAATGGATTAATAAAATAAATGCAAAAGAAATTGGTTTTGTGAAGTTTTTCGACGGAAAATGAATTCCGTCGAAAATGGATGAATAAAATAAATGCAAAAGAAATTAATTTTGTGAAGTTTTTTTTACGTAAAACGGATTCCGTCGAAAATGGATGAATAAAATAAACGCACAAGAAATTGATATTGTGAAATTTTTTGATGGAAAACTGATTCCGTCGAAAATGGATGAATAAAATGAATGTAAAAGAAATTGATTTTACAAAGTTTTTCGACGAAAAATGGATTTCGTCGAAGATTTTTGACGAAAAATGTGTTCCGTCGAAAACGGATGAATAAAATAAATGCAAAAGAAATTGATTTTGCGAAGTTTTTTGACGGAAAACAAATTCCGTCGAAAATGGATGAATAAAATAAATGCAAAAAGAAATTGATTTTGAGAGGTTTTTCGACGGAAAATGGATTCCGTCGAAGATTTTTGACAGAAAATGAATTCCGTCGAAAACGGATGAATAAGATAAATGGAAAAGAAATTCATTTTGTGAAGTTTTTTGACGGAAAACGGATTCCATTGAAAACGGATGAATAAAATAAATGCAAAAGAAATTGATTTTGTGTTGTTTTTCGAAGGAAAATGGTTCTGTTTGAAGACGGATGAATAAAATAAATGGAAAAGAAATTGATTTTGTGAAGTTTTTCGACGAAAAAAGGAAATCAGTTGAAGATTTTTGACGGAAAACGAATTCCGTCGAAAATGGATGAATAAAATAAATGCAAAAGAAATTAATTTTGTTAAGTTTTTTTGACGGAAAACGGATTCCGTCGAAAATGGATGAATAAAATAAATGCAAAAGAAATTAATTTTATGAAGTTTTTCGACGGAAAACAAATTCCATCGAAAACAGATTAATAAAATAAATGCAAAAGAAATTGGTTTTATGAAGTTTTTCGACGGAAAATGAATTCCGTCAAAAATGGATGAATAAAATAAATGCAAAAGAAATTGATTTTATGAAGTTTTTCGACGGAAAACAAATTCCATCGAAAACGGATTAATAAAATAAATGCAAAAGAAATTGGTTTTGTCAAGTTTTTCGACGGAAAATGAATTCCGTCGAAAATGGATGAATAAAATAAATGCAAAAGAAATTATTTTTGTGAATTTTTTTTACGTAAAATGGATTCCGTCGAAAACGGATGAATAAAATAAACGCACAAGAAATTGATATTGTGAAATTTTTTGATGGAAAACTGATTCCGTCGAAAATGGATGAATAAAATAAATGCAAAAGAAATTAATTTTGTGATGTTTTTTTGACGGAAAATGAATTCCGTCGAAAATGGATGAATAAAATAAATGCAAAAGAAATTGATATTGTGAAATTTTTTGATGGAAAACGGATTCCGTCGAAAATGGATGAATAAAATAAATGCAAAAGAAATTGATTTTATGAAGTTTTTCGACGGAAAATAAATTCCATCGAAAACGGATTAATAAAATAAATGCAAAAGAAATTGGTTTTGTGATGTTTTTCGACGGAAAATGAATTCCGTCGAAAATGGATGAATAAAATAAATGCAAAAGAAATTAATTTTGTGAAGTTTTTTTTACGTAAAACGGATTCCGTCGAAAATGGATGAATAAAATAAATGCACTAGAAATTGATATTGTGAAATTTTTTGATGGAAAACTGATTCCGTCGAAAATGGATGAATAAAATGAATGTAAAAGAAATTGATTTTACAAAGTTTTTCGACGAAAAATGGATTTCGTCGAAGATTTTTGACGAAAAATGTGTTCCGTCGAAAACGGATGAATAAAATAAATGCAAAAGAAATTGATTTTGCGAAGTTTTTTGACGGAAAACAAATTCCGTCGAAAACGGATGAATAAAATAAATGCAAAAAGAAATTGATTTTGAGAGGTTTTTCGACGGAAAATGGATTCCGTCGAAGATTTTTGACAGAAAATGAATTCCGTCGAAAACGGATGAATAAGATAAATGGAAAAGAAATTCATTTTGTGAAGTTTTTTGACGGAAAACGGATTCCATTGAAAACGGATGAATAAAATAAATGCAAAAGAAATTGATTTTGTGTTGTTTTTCGAAGGAAAATGGATTCTGTTGAAGACGGATGAATAAAATAAATGGAAAAGAAATTGATTTTGTGAAGTTTTTCGACGAAAAAAGGAAATCAGTTGAAGATTTTTGACGGAAAACGAATTCCGTCGAAAATGGATGAATAAAATAAATGCAAAAGAAATTAATTTTGTTAAGTTTTTTTGACGGAAAACGGATTCCGTCGAAAATGGATGAATAAAATAAATGCAAAAGAAATTGATTTTATGAAGTTTTTCGACGGAAAACAAATTCCATCGAAAACGGATTAATAAAATAAATGCAAAAGAAATTGGTTTTGTCAAGTTTTTCGACGGAAAATGAATTCCGTCGAAAATGGATGAATAAAATAAATGCAAAAGAAATTATTTTTGTGAATTTTTTTTTACGTAAAACGGATTCCGTCGAAAATGGATGAATAAAATAAACGCACAAGAAATTGATATTGTGAAATTTTTTGATGGAAAACTGATTCCGTCGAAAATGGATGAGTAAAATAAATGCAAAAGAAATTAATTTTGTGAAGTTTTTTTGCGTAAAACGGATTCCGTCGAAAATGGATGAATAAAATAAATGCAAAAGAAATTGATATTGTGAAATTTTTTGATGGAAAACGGATTCCGTCGAAAATGGATGAATAAAATAAATGCAAAAGAAATTGATTTTATGAAGTTTTTCGACGGAAAACAAATTCCATCGAAAACGGATTAATAAAATAAATGCAAAAGAAATTGGTTTTGTGAAGTTTTTCGACGGAAAATGAATTCCGTCGAAAATGGATGAATAAAATAAATGCAAAAGAAATTAATTTTGTGAAGTTTTTTTTACGTAAAACGGATTCCGTCGAAAATGGATGAATAAAATAAATGCACTAGAAATTGATATTGTGAAATTTTTTGATGGAAAACTGATTCCGTCGAAAATGGATGAATAAAATGAATGTAAAAGAAATTGATTTTACAAAGTTTTTCGACGAAAAATGGATTTCGTCGAAGATTTTTGACGAAAAATGTGTTCCGTCGAAAACGGATGAATAAAATAAATGCAAAAGAAATTGATTTTGCGAAGTTTTTTGACGGAAAACAAATTCCGTCGAAAACGGATGAATAAAATAAATGCAAAAAGAAATTGATTTTGTGAAGTTTTTCGACGGAAAATGGATTCCGTCGAAGATTTTTGACGGAAAATGAATTCCGTCGAATGAATAAAATAAATGCAAAAGAAATTGATTTTGTGAAGTTTTTCGACGGAAAAAGAAATTGATTTTGATGAATAAAATAAATGCAAAAGAAATTGATTTTGTCGAAGATTTTTGACGGAAAATGGAATTCGTCAAAGATTTTTGAAGGAAAATGAATTCTGTCGAAAATGGATGAATAAAATAAATGCAAAAGAAATTGATTTTGTGAAGTTTTTTGACGGAAAATGAATTCCGTCGAAAATGGATGAATAAAATAAATGCAAAAGAAATTGATTTTGTGAAGTTTTTTCGACGGCGGAAAATGGAATTTGTCGAAGATTTTGGACGGAAAATGAATTCCGTCGAAAATGGATGAATAAGTTAAATGCAAAAGAAATTAATTTTGTGAAGTTTTTTTGACGGAAAATGAATTCCGTCGAAAATGGATGAATAAAATAAATGCAAAAGAAATTGATATTGTGAAATTTTTTGACGGAAAACGGATTCCGTCGAAAATGGATGAATAAAACAAATGCAAAAGAAATTGATTTTATGAAGTTTTTCGACGGAAAACAAATTCCATCGAAAACGGATTAATAAAATAAATGCAAAAGAAATTGGTTTTGTGAAGTTTTTCGACGGAAAATGAATTCCGTCGAAAATGGATGAATAAAATAAATGAAAGAAATTAATTTTGTGAAGTTTTTTTTACGTAAAACGGATTCCGTCGAAAATGGATGAATAAAATAAACGCACAAGAAATTGATATTGTGAAATTTTTTGATGGAAAACTGATTCCGTCGAAAATGGATGAATAAAATGAATGTAAAAGAAATTGATTTTACAAAGTTTTTCGACGAAAAATGGATTTCGTCGAAGATTTTTGACGAAAAATGTGTTCCGTCGAAAACGGATGAATAAAATAAATGCAAAAGAAATTGATTTTGCGAAGTTTTTTGACGGAAAACAAATTCCGTCGAAAACGGATGAATAAAATAAATGCAAAAAGAAATTGATTTTGAGAAGTTTTTCGACGGAAAATGGATTCCGTCGAAGATTTTTGACAGAAAATGAATTCCGTCGAAAACGGATGAATAAGATAAATGGAAAAGAAATTGATTTTGTGAAGTTTTTTGACGGAAAACGGATTCCATTGAAAACGGATGAATAAAATAAATGCAAAAGAAATTGATTTTGTGTTGTTTTTCGAAGGAAAATGGATTCTGTTGAAGACGGATGAATAAAATAAATGGAAGAGATTGATTTTGTGAAGTTTTTCGACGAAAAAAGGAAATCAGTTGAGGATTTTTGACGGAAAACGAATTCCGTCGAAAATGGATGAATAAAATAAATGCAAAAGAAATTAATTTTGTGAAGTTTTTTTGACGGAAAACGGATTCCGTCGAAAATGGATGAATAAAATAAATGCAAAAGAAATTGATTTTATGAAGTTTTTCGACGGAAAACAAATTCCATCGAAAACGGATTAATAAAATAAATGCAAAAGAAATTGGTTTTGTGAAGTTTTTCGACGGAAAATGAATTCCGTCGAAAATGGATGAATAAAATAAATGCAAAAGAAATTGATTTTGTGAATTTTTTCGACGGAAAATGGATTCCGTCGAAAATGGATGAATAAAATAAATGCAAAAGAAATGTCGAAAATGGATGAATAAAATAAATGCAAAAGAAATTGATTTTGTGAAGTTTTTTGACGGAAAATGAATTCCGTCGAAAATGGATGAATAAAATAATTGCAAAAGAAATTGATTTTGTGAAATTTTTTGACGGAAAATGAATTCCGTCGAAAATGGATGAATAAAATAAATGCAAAAGAAATTGATTTTGTGAAGTTTTTTTTTCGACGGAAAACAAATTCCGTCGAAAATGGATGAATAAAATAAATGCAAAAGAAATTGATTTTGTGAAGTTTTTCGACGGAAAACAAATTCCATCGAAAACGGATGAATAAAATAAATGCAAAAGAAATTGATTTTGTGAAGTTTTTCGACGGAAAATGGATTCCGTCGAAGATTTTTGACGGAAAATGAATTCCGTCGAAAATGGATGAATAAAATAAATGCAAAAGAAATTATTTTGTGAATTTTTTTTTACGTAAAACGGATTCCGTCGAAAATGGATGAATAAAATAAACGCACAAGAAATTGATATTGTGAAATTTTTTGATGGAAAACTGATTCCGTCGAAAATGGATGAATAAAATAAATGCAAAAGAAATTAATTTTGTGAAGTTTTTTTGACGGAAAATGAATTCCGTCGAAAATGGATGAATAAAATAAATGCAAAAGAAATTGATATTGTGAAATTTTTTGATGGAAAACGGATTCCGTCGAAAATGGATGAATAAAATAAATGCAAAAGAAATTGATTTTATGAAGTTTTTCGACGGAAAACAAATTCCATCGAAAACGGATTAATAAAATAAATGCAAAAGAAATTGGTTTTGTGAAGTTTTTCGACGGAAAATGAATTCCGTCGAAAATGGATGAATAAAATAAATGCAAAAGAAATTAATTTTGTGAAGTTTTTTTTACGTAAAACGGATTCCGTCGAAAATGGATGAATAAAATAAACGCACTAGAAATTGATATTGTGAAATTTTTTGATGGAAAACTGATTCCGTCGAAAATGGATGAATAAAATGAATGTAAAAGAAATTGATTTTACAAAGTTTTTCGACGAAAAATGGATTTCGTCGAAGATTTTTGACGAAAAATGTGTTCCGTCGAAAACGGATGAATAAAATAAATGCAAAAGAAATTGATTTTGCGAAGTTTTTTGACGGAAAACAAATTCCGTCGAAAACGGATGAATAAAATAAATGCAAAAAGAAATTGATTTTTGAGGTTTTTCGACGGAAAATGGATTCCGTCGAAGATTTTTGACGGAAAATGAATTCCGTCGAAAACGGATGAATAAAATAAATGCAAAAGAAATTGATTTTGTGAAGTTTTTTGACGGAAAATGGATTCCATTGAAAACGGATGAATAAAATAAATGCAAAAGAAATTGATTTTGTGTTGTTTTTCGAAGGAAAATGGATTAAATGCAAAAGAATTGATTTTGTGAAGTTTTTGACGGAAAATGAATTCCGTCGAAAATGGATGAATAAAATAAATGCAAAAGAAATTGATTTTGTGAAGTTTTTCGACGGAAAATGGAATTCCGTCGAAAATGGATGAATAAAATAAATGCAAAAGAAATTAATTTTTGAACGACGGAAAATAATTCCGTCGAAAATGGATGAATAAAATAAAAGCAAAAGAAATTCATTTTGTGAAGTTTTTTTGACGGAAAACAAATTCCGTCGAAAATGGATGAATAAAATAAATGCAAAAGAAATTGATTTTGTGAAGTTTTTCGACGGAAAACAAATTCCGTCGAAAATGGATGAATAAAATAAATGCAAAAGAAATTGATTTTATGAAGTTTTTCGACGGAAAACAAATTCCATCGAAAACGGATTAATAAAATAAATGCAAAAGAAATTGGTTTTGTCAAGTTTTTCGACGGAAAATGAATTCCGTCGAAAATGGATGAATAAAATAAATGCAAAAGAAATTATTTTTGTGAATTTTTTTTACGTAAAACGGATTCCGTCGAAAATGGATGAATAAAATAAACGCACAAGAAATTGATATTGTGAAATTTTTTGATGGAAAACTGATTCCGTCGAAAATGGATGAATAAAATAAATGCAAAAGAAATTAATTTTGTGAAGTTTTTTTGACGGAAAATGAATTCCGTCGAAAATGGATGAATAAAATAAATGCAAAAGAAATTGATATTGTGAAATTTTTTGATGGAAAACGGATTCCGTCGAAAATGGATGAATAAAATAAATGCAAAAGAAATTGATTTTATGAAGTTTTTCGACGGAAAACAAATTCCATCGAAAACGGATTAATAAAATAAATGCAAAAGAAATTGGTTTTGTGAAGTTTTTCGACGGAAAATGAATTCCGTCGAAAATGGATGAATAAAATAAATGCAAAAGAAATTAATTTTGTGAAGTTTTTTTTACGTAAAACGGATTCCGTCGAAAATGGATGAATAAAATAAATGCACTAGAAATTGATATTGTGAAATTTTTTGATGGAAAACTGATTCCGTCGAAAATGGATGAATAAAATGAATGGAAAAGAAATTTATTTTACAAAGTTTTTCGACGAAAAATGGATTTCGTCGAAGATTTTTGACGAAAAATGTGTTCCGTCGAAAACGGATGAATAAAATAAATGCAAAAGAAATTGATTTTGCGAAGTTTTTTGACGGAAAACAAATTCCGTCGAAAACGGATGAATAAAATAAATGCAAAAAGAAATTGATTTTGAGAGGTTTTTCGACGGAAAATGGATTCCGTCGAAGATTTTTGACAGAAAATGAATTCCGTCGAAAACGGATGAATAAGATAAATGGAAAAGAAATTCATTTTGTGAAGTTTTTTGACGGAAAACGGATTCCATTGAAAACGGATGAATAAAATAAATGCAAAAGAAATTGATTTTGTGTTGTTTTTCGAAGGAAAATGGATTCTGTGAAGAAGACGGATGAATAAAATAAATGGAAAAGAAATTGATTTTGTGAAGTTTATCGACGAAAAAAGGAAATCAGTTGAAGATTTTTGACGGAAAACGAATTCCGTCGAAAATGGATGAATAAAATAAATGCAAAAGAAATTAATTTTGTTAAGTTTTTTTGACGGAAAACGGATTCCGTCGAAAATGGATGAATAAAATAAATGCAAAAGAAATTGATTTTATGAAGTTTTTCGACGGAAAACAAATTCCATCGAAAACGGATTAATAAAATAAATGCAAAAGAAATTGGTTTTGTCAAGTTTTTCGACGGAAAATGAATTCCGTCGAAAATGGATGAATAAAATAAATGCAAAAGAAATTATTTTTGTGAATTTTTTTTTACGTAAAACGGATTCCGTCGAAAATGGATGAATAAAATAAACGCACAAGAAATTGATATTGTGAAATTTTTTGATGGAAAACTGATTCCGTCGAAAATGGATGAATAAAATAAATGCAAAAGAAATTAATTTTGTGAAGTTTTTTTGACGGAAAATGAATTCCGTCGAAAATGGATGAATAAAATAAATGCAAAAGAAATTGATATTGTGAAATTTTTTGATGGAAAACGGATTCCGTCGAAAATGGATGAATAAAATAAATGCAAAAGAAATTGATTTTATGAAGTTTTTCGACGGAAAACAAATTCCATCGAAAACGGATTAATAAAATAAATGCAAAAGAAATTGGTTTTGTGAAGTTTTTCGACGGAAAATGAATTCCGTCGAAAATGGATGAATAAAATAAATGCAAAAGAAATTAATTTTGTGAAGTTTTTTTTACGTAAAACGGATTCCGTCGAAAATGGATGAATAAAAAAAATGCACTAGAAATTGATATTGTGAAATTTTTTGATGGAAAACTGATTCCGTCGAAAATGGATGAATAAAATGAATTTAAAAGAAATTGATTTTACAAAGTTTTTCGACGAAAAATGGATTTCGTCGAAGATTTTTGACGAAAAATGTGTTCCGTCGAAAACGGATGAATAAAATAAATGCAAAAGAAATTGATTTTGCGAAGTTTTTTGACGGAAAACAAATTCCGTCGAAAACGGATGAATAAAATAAATGCAAAAAGAAATTGATTTTGTGAAGTTTTTCGACGGAAAATGGATTCCGTAGAATATTTTTGATGGAAAATGGATTCCGTCGAAGATTTTTGACGGAAAATAAATTCCATCGAAAACGGATGAATAAAATAAATGCAAAAGAAATTGATTTTGTGAAGTTTTTCGACGAAAAATGGATTCTGTCGAAGATTTTGGACGGAAAATGAATTCCGTCGAAAATGGATGAATAAAATAAATGCAAAAGAAATTGATTTATGAAGTTTTTCGACGGAAAATGGATTCCGTAGAAGATTCTTGACAGAAAATGGATTCCGTCGAAGATTTTTGACGGAAAATGAATTCCATCGAAAACGGATGAATAAAATAAATGCAAAAGAAATTGATTTTGTGAAGTTTTTCGACGGAAAATGGATTCCGTCGAAGATTTTTGACAGAAAATTAATTCCGTTGAAAATTGAATAAAATAAATTAAAAAGAAATTGATTTTGTGAAGTTTTTCGACGGAAAACGGATTCCGTCGAAAATGGATGAATAAAATAAATGCAAAAGAAATTGATTTTGTAAGTTTTTCGACGGAAAATGGATTCCGTCGAAGATTTTTGACGAAAAATGTATTCTGTCGAAAATGGATGAATTAAATTAATGCAAAAGAAATTTATTTTGTGAATTTTTTCGACGGAAAACGAATTCCGTCGAAAATAGATGAATAAAATAAATGCAAAAGAAATTAATTTTGTGAAGTTTTTTTGACGGAAAATGAATTCCGTCGAAAATGGATGAATAAAATAAATGCAAAAGAAATTGATATTGTGAAATTTTTGGACGGAAAACGGATTCCGTCAAAAATGGATGAATAAAATAAATGCAAAAGAAATTGATTTTATGAAGTTTTTCGACGGAAAACAAATTCCATCGAAAACGGATTAATAAAATAAATGCAAAAGAAATTGGTTTTGTCAAGTTTTTCGACGGAAAATGAATTCCGTCGAAAATGGATGAATAAAATAAATGCAAAAGAAATTATTTTTGTGAATTTTTTTTACGTAAAACGGATTCCGTCGAAAATGGATGAATAAAATAAACGCACAAGAAATTGATATTGTGAAATTTTTTGATGGAAAACTGATTCCGTCGAAAATGGATGAATAAAATAAATGCAAAAGAAATTAATTTTGTGATGTTTTTTTGACGGAAAATGAATTCCGTCGAAAATGGATGAATAAAATAAATGCAAAAGAAATTGATATTGTGAAATTTTTTGATGGAAAACGGATTCCGTCGAAAATGGATGAATAAAATAAATGCAAAAGAAATTGATTTTATGAAGTTTTTCGACGGAAAATAAATTCCATCGAAAACGGATTAATAAAATAAATGCAAAAGAAATTGGTTTTGTGAAGTTTTTCGACGGAAAATGAATTCCGTCGAAAATGGATGAATAAAATAAATGCAAAAGAAATTAATTTTGTGAAGTTTTTTTTACGTAAAACGGATTCCGTCGAAAATGGATGAATAAAATAAATGCACTAGAAATTGATATTGTGAAATTTTTTGATGGAAAACTGATTCCGTCGAAAATGGATGAATAAAATGAATGGAAAAGAAATTTATTTTACAAAGTTTTTCGACGAAAAATGGATTTCGTCGAAGATTTTTGACGAAAAATGTGTTCCGTCGAAAACGGATGAATAAAATAAATGCAAAAGAAATTGATTTTGCGAAGTTTTTTGACGGAAAACAAATTCCGTCGAAAACGGATGAATAAAATAAATGCAAAAAGAAATTGATTTTGAGAGGTTTTTCGACGGAAAATGGATTCCGTCGAAGATTTTTGACAGAAAATGAATTCCGTCGAAAACGGATGAATAAGATAAATGGAAAAGAAATTCATTTTATGAAGTTTTTTGACGGAAAACGGATTCCATTGAAAACGGATGAATAAAATAAATGCAAAAGAAATTGATTTTGTGTTGTTTTTCGAAGGAAAATGGATTCTGTTGAAGACGGATGAATAAAATAAATGGAAAAGAAATTGATTTTGTGAAGTTTTTCGACGAAAAAAGGAAATCAGTTGAAGATTTTTGACGGAAAACGAATTCCGTCGAAAATGGATGAATAAAATAAATGCAAAAGAAATTAATTTTGTTAAGTTTTTTTGACGGAAAACGGATTCCGTCGAAAATGGATGAATAAAATAAATGCAAAAGAAAATTTTATGAAGTTTTTCGACGGAAAACAAATTCCATCGAAAACGGATTAATAAAATAAATGCAAAAGAAATTGGTTTTTGAAGTTTTTCGACGGAAAATGAATTCCGTCGAAAATGGATGAATAAAATAAATGCAAAAGAAAATTGAAATTTTTCGACGGAAAAAAATTCCATCGAAAACGGATTGAATAAAATAAATTTAATTTTGTGAATTTTTTTTTAAATGACGGAAAACAAATTCCATCGAAAACGGATTAATAAAATAAATGCAAAAGAAATTGGTTTTGTCAAGTTTTTCGACGGAAAATGAATTCCGTCGAAAATGGATGAATAAAATAAATGCAAAAGAAATTATTTTTGTGAATTTTTTTTTACGTAAAACGGATTCCGTCGAAAATGGATGAATAAAATAAACGCACAAGAAATTGATATTGTGAAATTTTTTGATGGAAAACTGATTCCGTCGAAAATGGATGAATAAAATAAATGCAAAAGAAATTAATTTTGTGAAGTTTTTTTGACGGAAAATGAATTCCGTCGAAAATGGATGAATAAAATAAATGCAAAAGAAATTGATATTGTGAAATTTTTTGATGGAAAACGGATTCCGTCGAAAATGGATGAATAAAATAAATGCAAAAGAAATTGATTTTATGAAGTTTTTCGACGGAAAACAAATTCCATCGAAAACGGATTAATAAAATAAATGCAAAAGAAATTGGTTTTGTGAAGTTTTTCGACGGAAAATGAATTCCGTCGAAAATGGATGAATAAAATAAATGCAAAAGAAATTAATTTTGTGAAGTTTTTTTTACGTAAAACGGATTCCGTCGAAAATGGATGAATAAAATAAATGCACTAGAAATTGATATTGTGAAATTTTTTGATGGAAAACTGATTCCGTCGAAAATGGATGAATAAAATGAATGTAAAAGAAATTGATTTTACAAAGTTTTTCGACGAAAAATGGATTTCGTCGAAGATTTTTGACGAAAAATGTGTTCCGTCGAAAACGGATGAATAAAATAAATGCAAAAGAAATTGATTTTGCGAAGTTTTTTGACGGAAAACAAATTCCGTCGAAAACGGATGAATAAAATAAATGCAAAAAGAAATTGATTTTGAGAGGTTTTTCGACGGAAATGGATTCCGTCGAAGATTTTTGACAGAAAATGAATTCCGTCGAAAACGGATGAATAAGATAAATGGAAAAGAAATTCATTTTGTGAAGTTTTTTGACGGAAAACGGATTCCATTGAAAACGGATGAATAAAATAAATGCAAAAGAAATTGATTTTGTGTTGTTTTTCGAAGGAAAATGGATTCTGTTGAAGACGGATGAATAAAATAAATGGAAAAGAAATTGATTTTGTGAAGTTTTTCGACGAAAAAAGGAAATCAGTTGAAGATTTTTGACGGAAAACGAATTCCGTCGAAAATGGATGAATAAAATAAATGCAAAAGAAATTAATTTTGTTAAGTTTTTTTGACGGAAAACGGATTCCGTCGAAAATGGATGAATAAAATAAATGCAAAAGAAATTGATTTTATGAAGTTTTTCGACGGAAAACAAATTCCATCGAAAACGGATTAATAAAATAAATGCAAAAGAAATTGGTTTTGTCAAGTTTTTCGACGGAAAATGAATTCCGTCGAAAATGGATGAATAAAATAAATGCAAAAGAAATTATTTTTGTGAATTTTTTTTTACGTAAAACGGATTCCGTCGAAAATGGATGAATAAAATAAACGCACAAGAAATTGATATTGTGAAATTTTTTGATGGAAAACTGATTCCGTCGAAAATGGATGAATAAAATAAATGCAAAAGAAATTAATTTTGTGAAGTTTTTTTGACGGAAAATGAATTCCGTCGAAAATGGATGAATAAAATAAATGCAAAAGAAATTGATATTGTGAAATTTTTTGATGGAAAACGGATTCCGTCGAAAATGGATGAATAAAATAAATGCAAAAGAAATTGATTTTATGAAGTTTTTCGACGGAAAACAAATTCCATCGAAAACGGATTAATAAAATAAATGCAAAAGAAATTGGTTTTGTGAAGTTTTTCGACGGAAAATGAATTCCGTCGAAAATGGATGAATAAAATAAATGCAAAAGAAATTAATTTTGTGAAGTTTTTTTTACGTAAAACGGATTCCGTCGAAAATGGATGAATAAAAAAAATGCACTAGAAATTGATATTGTGAAATTTTTTGATGGAAAACTGATTCCGTCGAAAATGGATGAATAAAATGAATTTAAAAGAAATTGATTTTACAAAGTTTTTCGACGAAAAATGGATTTCGTCGAAGATTTTTGACGAAAAATGTGTTCCGTCGAAAACGGATGAATAAAATAAATGCAAAAGAAATTGATTTTGCGAAGTTTTTTGACGGAAAACAAATTCCGTCGAAAACGGATGAATAAAATAAATGCAAAAAGAAATTGATTTTGTGAAGTTTTTCGACGGAAAATGGATTCCGTAGAATATTTTTGATGGAAAATGGATTCCGTCGAAGATTTTTGACGGAAAATAAATTCCATCGAAAACGGATGAATAAAATAAATGCAAAAGAAATTGATTTTGTGAAGTTTTTCGACGAAAAATGGATTCTGTCGAAGATTTTGGACGGAAAATGAATTCCGTCGAAAATGGATGAATAAAATAAATGCAAAAGAAATTGATTTATGAAGTTTTTCGACGGAAAATGGATTCCGTAGAAGATTCTTGACAGAAAATGGATTCCGTCGAAGATTTTTGACGGAAAATGAATTCCATCGAAAACGGATGAATAAAATAAATGCAAAAGAAATTGATTTTGTGAAGTTTTTCGACGGAAAATGGATTCCGTCGAAGATTTTTGACAGAAAATTAATTCCGTTGAAAATGGGTGAATAAAATAAATTAAAAAGAAATTGATTTTGTGAAGTTTTTCTACGGAAAACGGATTCCGTCGAAAATGGATGAATAAAATAAATGCAAAAGAAATTGATTTTGTAAGTTTTTCGACGGAAAATGGATTCCGTCGAAGATTTTTGACGAAAAATGTATTCTGTCGAAAATGGATGAATTAAATTAATGCAAAAGAAATTTATTTTGTGAATTTTTTCGACGGAAAACGAATTCCGTCGAAAATAGATGAATAAAATAAATGCAAAAGAAATTAATTTTGTGAAGTTTTTTTGACGGAAAATGAATTCCGTCGAAAATGGATGAATAAAATAAATGCAAAAGAAATTGATATTGTGAAATTTTTTGACGGAAAACGGATTCCGTCGAAAATGGATGAATAAAACAAATGCAAAAGAAATTGATTTTATGAAGTTTTTCGACGGAAAACAAATTCCATCGAAAACGGATTAATAAAATAAATGCAAAAGAAATTGGTTTTGTGAAGTTTTTCGACGGAAAATGAATTCCGTCGAAAATGGATGAATAAAATAAATGCAAAAGAAATTAATTTTGTGAAGTTTTTTTTACGTAAAACGGATTCCGTCGAAAATGGATGAAAAAAATAAACGCACAAGAAATTATTTTTGTGAATTTTTTTGACGGAAAACGGATTCCGTCGAAAATGGATGAATAAAATAAATGCAAAAGAAATTGATTTTATGAAGTTTTTCGACGGAAAAGAAATTTCATCGAAAACGGATTAATAAAATAAATGCAAAAGAAATTGGTTTTGTCAAGTTTTTCGACGGAAAATGAATTCCGTCGAAAATGGATGAATAAAATAAATGCAAAAGAAATTATTTTTGTGAATTTTTTTTTACGTAAAACGGATTCCGTCGAAAATGGATGAATAAAATAAACGCACAAGAAATTGATATTGTGAAATTTTTTGATGGAAAACTGATTCCGTCGAAAATGGATGAATAAAATAAATGCAAAAGAAATTAATTTTGTGAAGTTTTTTTGACGGAAAATGAATTCCGTCGAAAATGGATGAATAAAATAAATGCAAAAGAAATTGATATTGTGAAATTTTTTGATGGAAAACGGATTCCGTCGAAAATGGATGAATAAAATAAATGCAAAAGAAATTGATTTTATGAAGTTTTTCGACGGAAAACAAATTCCATCGAAATTTTTTACGGAAAATGAATTCCGTCGAAAATGGATGAATAAAATAAATGCAAAAGAAATTAATTTTGTGAAGTTTTTTTTACGTAAAACGGATTCCGTCGAAAATGGATGAATAAAAAAAATGCACTAGAAATTGATATTGTGAAATTTTTTGATGGAAAACTGATTCCGTCGAAAATGGATGAATAAAATGAATTTAAAAGAAATTGATTTTACAAAGTTTTTCGACGAAAAATGGATTTCGTCGAAGATTTTTGACGAAAAATGTGTTCCGTCGAAAACAGATGAATAAAATAAATGCAAAAGAAATTGATTTTGCGAAGTTTTTTGACGGAAAACAAATTCCGTCGAAAACGGATGAATAAAATAAATGCAAAAAGAAATTGATTTTGTGAAGTTTTTCGACGGAAAATGGATTCCGTAGAATATTTTTGATGGAAAATGGATTCCGTCGAAGATTTTTGACGGAAAATAAATTCCATCGAAAACGGATGAATAAAATAAATGCAAAAGAAATTGATTTTGTGAAGTTTTTCGACGAAAAAGGAATTCCGTCGAAAATGGATGAATAAAATAAATGCAAAAGAAATTGATTTATGAAGTTTTTCGACGGAAAATGGATTCCGTAGAAGATTCTTGACAGAAAATGGATTCCGTCGAAGATTTTTGACGGAAAATGAATTCCATCGAAAACGGATGAATAAAATAAATGCAAAAGAAATTGATTTTGTGAAGTTTTTCGACGGAAAATGGATTCCGTCGAAGATTTTTGACAGAAAATTAATTCCGTTGAAAATGGGTGAATAAAATAAATTAAAAAGAAATTGATTTTGTGAAGTTTTTCGACGGAAAACGGATTCCGTCGAAAATGGATGAATAAAATAAATGCAAAAGAAATTGATTTTGTAAGTTTTTCGACGGAAAATGGATTCCGTCGAAGATTTTTGACGAAAAATGTATTCTGTCGAAAATGGATGAATTAAATTAATGCAAAAGAAATTTATTTTGTGAATTTTTTCGACGGAAAACGAATTCCGTCGAAAATAGATGAATAAAATAAATGCAAAAGAAATTAATTTTGTGAAGTTTTTTTGACGGAAAATGATTTCCGTCGAAAATGGATGAATAAAATAAATGCAAAAGAAATTGATATTGTGAAATTTTTTGACGGAAAACGGATTCCGTCGAAAATGGATGAATAAAACAAATGCAAAAGAAATTGATTTTATGAAGTTTTTCGACGGAAAACAAATTCCATCGAAAACGGATTAATAAAATAAATGCAAAAGAAATTGGTTTTGTGAAGTTTTTCGACGGAAAATGAATTCCGTCGAAAATGGATGAATAAAATAAATGCAAAAGAAATTAATTTTGTGAAGTTTTTTTTACGTAAAACGGATTCCGTCGAAAATGGATGAAAAAAATAAACGCACAAGAAATTGATATTGTGAAATTTTTTGATGGAAAACTGATTCCGTAGAAAATGGATGAATAAAATGAATGTAAAAGAAATTGATTTTACAAAGTTTTTCGACGAAAAATGGATTTCGTCGAAGATTTTTGACGAAAAATGTGTTCCGTCGAAAACGGATGAATAAAATAAATGCAAAAGAAATTGATTTTGCGAAGTTTTTTGACGGAAAACAAATTCCGTCGAAAACGGATGAATAAAATAAATGCAAAAAGAAATTGATTTTGTGAGGTTTTTCGACGGAAAATGGATTCCGCCGAAGATTTTTGACAGAAAATGAATTCCGTCGAAAACGGATGAATAAGATAAATGGAAAATAAATTCTTTTTGTGAAGTTTTTTGACGGAAAACGGATTCCATTGAAAACAGATGAATAAAATAAATGCAAAAGAAATTGATTTTGTGTTGTTTTTCGAAGGAAAATGGATTCTGTTGAAGACGGATGAATAAAATAAATGGAAAAGAAATTGATTTTGTGTAGTTTTTGGACGAAAAAAGGAAATCAGTTGAAGATTTTTGACGGAAAACGAATTCCGTCGAAAATGGATGAATAAAATAAATGCAAAAGAAATTAATTTTGTTAAGTTTTTTTGACGGAAAACGGATTCCGTCGAAAATGGATGAATAGAATAAATGCAAAAGAAATTGAATTTATGAATTTTTTTGACGAAAAATGGATTCCGTCGAAGATTTTTTACGCAAAATGTATTCCGTCGAAAACGGATGAATAAAATAAATGCAAAAGAAATTGATTTTGTGAAGTTTTTCGACGGAAAACAAATTTCGTCGAAATCTGATGAATAAAATAAATGCAAATGAAAATGATTCCGTGAAGTTTTTCGACGGAAAATGGATTCCGTCGAAGTTTTTTGATTGAAATTGGATTCCGTCGAAGATTTTTGACGGAAAATGAATTCCATCGAAAACGGATGAATAAAATAAATGCAAAAGAAATTGATTTTGTGAAGTTTTTCGACGGAAAATGGATTCCGTCGAAGATTTTTGATAGAAAATGAATTCTGTCGAAAATGGATGAATAAAATAAATGCAAAAGAAATTGATTTTGTGAAGTTTTTCGACGGAAAACGGATTCCGTCGAAAATGGATGAATAAAATAAATGCAAAAGAAATTGATTTTGTAAGTTTTTCGACGGAAAATGGTTTCCGTCGAAGATTTTTGACGAAAAATGTATTCTGTCGAAAATGGATGAATTAAATTAATGCAAAAGAAATTTATTTTGTGAAATTTTTCGACGGAAAACAAATTCCGTCGAAAATGGATGAATAAAATAAATGCAAAAGAAATTGATATTGTGAAATTTTTTGATGGAAAACGGATTCCGTCGAAAATGGATGAATAAAATAAATGCAAAAGAAATTGATTTTATGAAGTTTTTCGACGGAAAACAAATTCCATTGAAAACAGATTAATAAAATAAATGCAAAAGAAATTGGTTTTATGAAGTTTTTCGACGGAAAATGAATTCCGTCGAAAATGGATGAATAAAATAAATGCAAAAGAAATTGATTTTATGAAGTTTTTCGACGGAAAACAAATTCCATCGAAAACGGATTAATAAAATAAATGCAAAAGAAATTGGTTTTGTCAAGTTTTTCGACGGAAAATGAATTCCGTCGAAAATGGATGAATAAAATAAATGCAAAAGAAATTATTTTTGTGAATTTTTTTTTACGTAAAACGGATTCCGTCGAAAATGGATGAATAAAATAAACGCACAAGAAATTGATATTGTGAAATTTTTTGATGGAAAACTGATTCCGTCGAAAATGGATGAATAAAATAAATGCAAAAGAAATTAATTTTGTGAAGTTTTTTTGACGGAAAATGAATTCCGTCGAAAATGGATGAATAAAATAAATGCAAAAGAAATTGATATTGTGAAATTTTTTGATGGAAAACGGATTCGTCGAAAATGGACGAATAAAATAAATGCAAAAGAAATTGATTTTATGAAGTTTTTCGACGGAAAACAAATTCCATCGAAAACGGATTAATAAAGTAAATGCAAAAGAAATTGGTTTTGTGAAGTTTTTCGACGGAAAATGAATTCCGTCGAAAATGGATGAATAAAATAAATGCAAAAGAAATTAATTTTGTGAAGTTTTTTTTACGTAAAACGGATTCCATCGAAAATGGATGAATAAAATAAACGCACTAGAAATTGATATTGTGAAATTTTTTGATGGAAAACTGATTCCGTCGAAAATGGATGAATAAAATGAATGTAAAAGAAATTGATTTTACAAAGTTTTTCAACGGAAAATGGATTCCGTCGAAGATTTTTGACGGAAAATGAATTCCATCGAAAATGGATGAATAAAATAAATGCAAAAGAAATTGATTTTTTGAAGTTTTTCGACGGAAAATGGATTCCGTCGAAGATTTTTGACAGAAAATGAATTCCGTCGAAAATGAATGAATAAAATAAATGCAAAAGAAATTGATTTTGTGAAGTTTTTCGACGGAAAACGGATTCCGTCAAAAATGGATGAATAAAATAAACGTAAAAAAATTGATTTTGTAAGTTTTTCGACGGAAAATGGATTCCGTCGAAGATTTTTGACGAAAAATGTATTCTGTCGAAAATGGATAAATTAAATTAATGCAAAAGAAATTTATTTTGTGAATTTTTTCCACGGAAAACAAATTCCGTCGAAAATAGATGAATAAAATAAATGCAAAAGAAATTAATTTTGTGAAGTTTTTTTGACGGAAAATGAATTCCGTCGAAAATGGATGAATAAAATAAATGCAAAAGAAATAGATATTGTGAAATTTTTTGATGGAAAACGGATTCCGTCGAAAATGGATGAATAAAATAAATGCAAAAGAAATTGATTTTATGAAGTTTTTCGACGAAAAACAAATTCCATCGAAAACAGATTAATAAAATAAATGCAAAAGAAATTGGTTTTATGAAGTTTTTCGACGGAAAATGAATTCCGTCGAATATGGATGAATAAAATAAATGCAAAAGAAATTGATTTTATGAAGTTTTTCGATGGAAAACAAATTCCATCGAAAACGGATTAATAAAATAAATGCAAAAGAAATTGGTTTTGTGAAGTTTTTCGACGGAAAATGAATTCCGTCGAAAATGGATAAATAAAATAAATGCAAAAGAAATTATTTTTGTGAATTTTTTTTTACGTAAAACGGATTCTGTCGAAAATGGATGAATAAAATAAACGCAAAAGAAATTGATATTGTGAAATTTTTTGATGGAAAACTGATTCCGTCGAAAATGGATAAATAAAATAAATGCAAAAGAAATTGATTTTGAGAAGTTTTTCGATGGAAAACGGATTCCGTCGAAAATGGATGAATAAAATAAATGCAAAAGCAATTGATTTTGTTAAGTTTTTCGACGAAAATGGATTTCGTCGAAGATTTTTGACGGAAAACGAATTCCGTTGAAAACGGATGAATAAAATAAATTGCAAAAGAAATTCATTTTGTGAAGTTTTTCGACGAAAAACGAATTCCGTCGAAAACTGATGAATAAAATAAATGCAAAAGAAATTAATTTTGTGATGTTTTTTTTACGGAAAACGGATTCAAATTGATTTTATGATGTTTTTCGACGAAAAATGGATTCCGTCGAAGATTTTTGACGAAAAATGTATTTCGTCGAAAACGGATGAATAAAATAAATGCAAAAAGAAATCGATTTTGTGAAGTTTTTCGACGGAAAATGGATTCCGTTGAAGATTTTTGATGGAAAATGGATTCCGTCGAAGATTTTTGACGGAAAATAAATTCCATCGAAAACGGATGAATAAAATAAATGCAAAAGAAATTGATTTTATGAAGTTTTTCGACGGAAAATGGATTTCGTCGAAGATTTTGGACGGAAAATGAATTCCGTCGAAAATAGATGAATAAAATAAATGCAAAAGAAATTGATTTTGTGAAGTTTTTCGATGAAAAACGGGTTCCGTAGAATATTCTTGACAGAAAATGGATTCCGTCGAAGATTTTTGACGGAAAATGAATTCATCGAAAACGGATGAATAAAATAAATGCAAAAGAAATTGATTTTGTGAAGTTTTTCGACGGAAAATGGATTCGGTCGAAGATTTTTGACGGAAAATGAATTCCATCGAAAATGGATGAATAAAATAAATGCAAAAGAAATTGATTTTGTGAAGTTTTTCGACGGAAAATGGATTCCGTAGAAGATTTTTGACGGAAAATAAATTCCGTCGAAAATGGATGAATAAAATAAATGCAAAAGAAATTAATTTTGTGAAGTTTTTTTGAAGGAAAATGAATTCCATCGAAAATGGATGAATAAAATAAAGGCAAAAGAAATTGATATTGTGAAGTTTTTTGATGGAAAACGGATTCCGTCGAAAATGGATGAATAAAATAAATGCAAAAGAAATTGGTTTTGTGAAGTTTTTCGACGGAAAATGGATTCTGTCGAAGATTTTGGACGGAAAATGAATTCCGTCGAAAATGGATGAATAAAATAAATGCAAAAGAAATTGATTTTGTAAAGTTTTTCGACGGAAAACGGATTCCGTATAAGATTCTTGACAGAAAATGGATTCCGTCGAAGATTTTTGACGGAAAATGAATTCCATCGAAAACGGATGAATAAAATAAATGCAAAAGAAATTGATTTCGTGAAGTTTTTCGACGAAAAATGGATTCCGTCGAAGATTTTTGACGGAAAATGAATTCTGTCGAAAATGGATGAATAAAATAAATGCAAAAGAAATTGATTTTGTGAAGTTTTTCTACGGAAAATGGATTCCGTCGAAGATTTTTGACAGAAAATGAATTCCGTCGAAAATGGATGAATAAAATAAATGCAAAAGAAATTGATTTTGTGAAGTTTTTCGACGGAAAACGGATTCCGTCGAAAATGGATGAATAAAATAAACGCCAAAGAAATTGATTTTGTAAGTTTTTCGACGGAAAATGGATTCCGTCGAAGATTTTTGACGAAAAATGTATTCTGTCGAAAATGGATGAATTAAATTAATGCAAAAGAAATTTATTTTGTGTATTTTTTCGACGGAAAACGAATTCCGTCGAAAATGGATGAATAAAATAAATGCAAAAGAAATTAATTTTGTGAAGATTTTTTGACGGAAAATGAATTCTGACGAAAATGGATGAATAAAATAAATGCAAAAAAAATTGATATTGTGAAATTTTTTGATGGAAAACGGATTCCGTCGAAAATGGATGAATAAAATAAATGCAAAAGAAATTGATTTTATGAAGTTCTTCGACGGAAAACAAATTCCATCGAAAATGGATTAATAAAATAAATGCAAAAGAAATTGGTTTTGTGAAGTTTTTCGACGGAAAATGAATTCCGTCGAAAATGGATGAATAAAATAAATGCAAAAGAAATTAATTTTGTGAAGTTTTTTTTACGTAAAACGGATTCCGTCGAAAATGGATGAATAAAATAAACGCACTAGAAATTGATATTGTGAAATTTTTTGATGGAAAACTGATTCCGTCGAAAATGGATGAATAAAATGAATGTAAAAGAAATTGATTTTACAAAGTTTTTCGACGAAAAATGGATTTCGTCGAAGATTTTTGACGAAAAATGTGTTCCGTCGAAAACGGATGAATAAAATAAATGCAAAAGAAATTGATTTTGCGAAGTTTTTTGACGGAATGCGAATTCCGTCGAAAATGGATGAATAAAATAAATGCAAAAGAAATTAAATTTGTTAAGTTTTTTTGACGGAAAACGGATTCCGTCGAAAATGGATGAATAAAATAAATGCAAAAGAAATTGAATTTATGAATTTTTTCGACGAAAAATGGACTCCGTCGAAGATTTTTTACGCAAAATGTATTCCGTCGAAAACGGAGGAATAAAATAAATGCAAAGGAAATTGATTTTGTGAAGTTTTTCGACGGAAAACAAATTTCGTCGAAATCTGATGAATAAAATAAATGCAAAAGAAATTGATTCCGTGAAGTTTTGCGACGGAAAATGGATTCCTTCGAAGATTTTTGATTGAAATTGGATTCCGTCGATGATTTTTGACAGAAAATGAATTCCGTCGAAAATGGATGAATAAAATAAATGCAAAAGAAATTGATTTTGTGAAGTTTTTCGACGGAAAACGGATTCCGTCGAAAATGGATGAATAAAATAAATGCAAAAGAAATTGATTTTGTAAGTTTTTCGACGGAAAATGGATTCCGTAGAAGATTTTTGACGAAAAATGTATTCTGTCGAAAATGGATGAATTAAATTAATGCAAAAGAAATTTATTTTGTGAATTTTTTCGACGGAAAACAAATTTCATCGAAAATGGATGAATAAAATAAATGCAAAAGAAATTAATTTTGTGAATTTTTTTGACGGAAAATGAATTCCGTCGAAAATGGATGAATAAAATAAATGCAAAAGAAATTGATATTGTGAAATTTTTTGATGGAAAACGGATTCCGTCGAAAATGGATGAATAAAATAAATGCAAAAGAAATTGATTTTATGAAGTTTTTCAACGGAAAACAAATTCCATCGAAAACAGATTAATAAAATAAATGCAAAAGAAATTGGTTTTATGAAGTTTTTCGACGGAAAATGAATTTCGTCGAAAATGGATGAATAAAATAAATGCAAAAGAAATTGATTTTACGAAGTTTTTCGACAGAAAACAAATTCCATCGAAAACGGATTAATAAAATAAATGCAAAAGAAATTGGTTTTGTGAAGTTTTTCGACGGAAAACGGATTCCGTCGAAAATGGATGAATAAAATAAATGCAAAAGAAATTGATTTTGTAAGTTTTTCGACGGAAAATGGATTCCGTCGAAGATTTTTGACGAAAAATGTATTCTGTCGAAAATGGATGAATTAAATTAATGCAAAAGAAATTTATTTTGTGAATTTTTTCGACGGAAAACAAATTTCATCGAAAATGGATGAATAAAATAAATGCAAAAGAAATTAATTTTGTGAATTTTTCGGACGGAAAATGAATTCCGTCGAAAATGGATGAATAAAATAAATGCAAAAGAAATTGATATTGTGAAATTTTTTGATGGAAAACGGATTCCGTCGAAAATGGATGAATAAAATAAATGCAAAAGAAATTGATTTTGTGAAGTTTTTCGACGGAAAATCGATTTCGTCGAAGATTTTTGACGGAAAATGATTTCCGTCGAAAATGGATGAATAAAATAAATGCAAAAGAAATTGATTTTGTGAAGTTTTTCGACGGAAAATGGATTTCGTCGAAGATTTTGGACGGAAAATGAATTCCGTCGAAAATGGATGAATAAAATAAATGCAAAAGAAATTGATTTTGTGAAGTTTTTCGACGGAAAATGGTTTCCGTCGAAGATTTTTGACGAAAAAAGTATTCTGTCGAAAATGGATGAATAAAATAAATGCAAAAGAAATTGATATTGTGAAATTTTTTGATGGAAAACGGATTCCGTCGAAAATGGATGAATAAAATAAATGCAAAAGAAATTGATTTTATGAAGTTTTTCGACGGAAAACAAATTCCATCGAAAACAGATTAATAAAATAAATGCAAAAGAAATTGGTTTTATGAAGTTTTTCGACGGAAAATGAATTTCGTCGAAAATGGATGAATAAAATAAATGCAAAAGAAATTAATTTTGTGAATTTTTTTGACGGAAAATGAATTCCGTCGAAAATGGATGAATAAAATAAATGCAAAAGAAATTGATTTTGTGAAGTTTTTCGACGGAAAACGGATTCCGTCGAAAATGGATGAATAAAATAAATGCAAAAGAAATTATTTTTGAGAATTTTTTTTACGTAAAACGGATTCCGTCGAAAATGGATGAATAAAATAAATGCAAAAGAAATTGATTTTGTGAAGTTTTTCGATGGAAAACGGATTCCGTCAAAAATGGATGAATAAAATAAATGCAAAAGAAATTGATTTTGTAATTTTTTTGACGGAAAATGGATTCCATCGAAGATTTTTGACGAAAAATGTATTCCGTCGAAAATGGATGAATTAAATTAATGCAAAAGAAATTTATTGTGTGAAGTTTTTCGACGGAAAATGAATTCCGTCGAAAATGGATGAATAAAATAAATGCAAAAGAAATTTATTTTGTGAAGTTTTTTTTACGGAAAATGGATTCAAATTGATTTTATGATGTTTTTCGACGAAAAATGGATTCCGTCGAGATTTTTGACGAAAAAAGTATTTCGTCGAAAACGGATGCATAAAATAAATGCAAAAGAAATTGATTTTGTGAAGTTTTTCTACGGAAAATGGATTCCGTCGAAGATTTTTGACAGAAAATGAATTCCGTCGAAAATGGATGAATAAAATAAATGCAAAAGAAATTGATTTTGTGAAGTTTTTCGACGGAAAACGGATTCCGTCGAAAATGGATGAATAAAATAAACGCAAAAGAAATTGATTTTGTAAGTTTTTCGACGGAAAATGGATTCCGTCGAAGATTTTTGACGAAAAATGTATTCTGTCGAAAATGGATGAATTAAATTAATGCAAAAGAAATTTATTTTGTGTATTTTTTCGACGGAAAACGAATTCCGTCGAAAATGGATGAATAAAATAAATGCAAAAGAAATTAATTTTGTGAAGATTTTTTGACGGAAAATGAATTCTGACGAAAATGGATGAATAAAATAAATGCAAAAAAAATTGATATTGTGAAATTTTTTGATGGAAAACGGATTCCGTCGAAAATGGATGAATAAAATAAATGCAAAAGAAATTGATTTTATGAAGTTTTTCGACGGAAAACAAATTCCATCGAAAATGGATTAATAAAATAAATGCAAAAGAAATTGGTTTTGTGAAGTTTTTCGACGGAAAATGAATTCCGTCGAAAATGGATGAATAAAATAAATGCAAAAGAAATTAATTTTGTGAAGTTTTTTTTACGTAAAACGGATTCCGTCGAAAATGGATGAATAAAATAAACGCACTAGAAATTGATATTGTGAAATTTTTTGATGGAAAACTGATTCCGTCGAAAATGGATGAATAAAATGAATGTAAAAGAAATTGATTTTACAAAGTTTTTCGACGAAAAATGGATTTCGTCGAAGATTTTTGACGAAAAATGTGTTCCGTCGAAAACGGATGAATAAAATAAATGCAAAAGAAATTGATTTTGCGAAGTTTTTTGACGGAAAACAAATTCCGTCGAAAATGGATGAATAAAATAAATGCAAAAAGAAATTGATTTTGTGAAGTTTTTCGACGGAAAATGGATTCCGTAGAATATTTTTGATGGAAAATGGATTCCGTCGAAGATTTTTGACGGATAATAAATTCCATCGAAAATGGATGAATAAAATAAATGCAAAAGAAATTGATTTTGTGAAGTTTTTCGACGGAAAATGGATTTCGTCGAAGATTTTGGACGGAAAATGAATTCCGTCGAAAATGGATGAATAAAATAAATGCAAAAGAAATTGATTTTGTGAAGTTTTTCGACGAAAAACGGGTTCCGTAGAATATTCTTGACAGAAAATGGATTCCGTCGATGATTTTTGACGGAAAATGAATTCCATCGAAAACGGATGAATAAAATAAATGCAAAAGAAATTGATTTAGTGATGTTTTTCGACGGAAAATGGATTCCGTCGAAGATTTTTGACGGAAAATGAATTCCATCGAAAATGGATGAATAAAATAAATGCAAAAGAAATTGATTTTATGAAGTTTTTCGACGGAAAATGGATTCCGTAGAAGATTTTTGACGGAAAATGAATTCCGTCAAAAATGGATGAATAAAATAAATGCAAAAGAAATTAATTTTGTAAAGTTTTTTTGAAGGAAAATGAATTCCGTCGAAAATGGATGAATAAAATAAAGGCAAAAGAAATTGATATTGTGAAGTTTTTTGATGGAAAACGGATTCCGTCGAAAATGGATGAATAAAATGAATGTAAAAGAAATTGATTTTACAAAGTTTTTCGACGGAAAATAGATTCCGTCGAAGATTTTTGACGGAAAATGAATTCCATCGAAAATGGATGAATAAAATAAATGCAAAAGAAATTGATTTTTTGAAGTTTTTCGACGGAAAATGGATTCCGTCGAAGATTTTTGACAGAAAATGAATTCCGTCGAAAATGAATGAATAAAATAAATGCAAAAGAAATTGATTTTGTGAAGTTTTTAGACGGAAAACGGATTCCGTCGAAAATGGATGAATAAAATAAACGCAAAAAAATTGATTTTGTAAGTTTTTCGATGGAAAATGGATTCCGTCGAAGATTTTTGACGAAAAATGTATTCTGTCGAAAATGGATGAATAAAATTAATGCAAAAGAAATTTATTTTGTGAATTTTTTCGACGGAAAACAAATTCCGTCGAAAATGGATGAATAAAATAAATGCAAAAGAAATTAATTTTGTGAAGTTTTTTTGACGGAAAATGAATTCCGTCGAAAATGGATGAATAAAATAAATGCAAAAGAAATAGATATTGTGAAATTTTTTGATGGAAAACGGATTCCGTCGAAAATGGATGAATAAAATAAATGCAAAAGAAATTGATTTTATGAAGTTTTTCAACGAAAAACAAATTCCATCGAAAACAGATTAATAAAATAAATGCAAAAGAAATTGGTTTTATGAAGTTTTTCGACGGAAAATGAATTCCGTCGAATATGGATGAATAAAATAAATGCAAAAGAAATTGATTTTATGAAGTTTTTCGATGGAAAACAAATTCCATCGAAAACGGATTAATAAAATAAATGCAAAAGAAATTGGTTTTGTGAAGTTTTTCGACGGAAAATGGATTCTGTCGAAGATTTTGGACGGAAAATGAATTCCGTCGAAAATGGATAAATAAAATAAATGCAAAAGAAATTATTTTTGTGAATTTTTTTTTACGTAAAACGGATTCTGTCGAAAATGGATGAATAAAATAAACGCAAAAGAAATTGATATTGTGAAATTTTTTGATGGAAAACTGATTCTGTCGAAAATGGATAAATAAAATAAATGCAAAAGAAATTGATTTTGTGAAGTTTTTTTGGAAAACGACGAAAATGGATGAATAAAATAAATGCGAAGTTTTTCGACGAAAATGGATTTCGTCGAAGATTTTTGACGGAAAACGAATTCCGTTGAAAACGGATGAATAAAATAAATTGCAAAAGAAATTCATTTTATGAAGTTTTTCGACGAAAAACGAATTCCGTCGAAAACTGATGAATAAAATAAATGCAAAAGAAATTAATTTTGTGATGTTTTTTTTACGGAAAACGGATTCAAATTGATTTTATGATGTTTTTCGACGAAAAATGGATTCCGTCGAAGATTTTTGACGAAAAATGTATTTCGTCGAAAACGGATGAATAAAATAAATGCAAAAAGAAATCGATTTTGTGAAGTTTTTCGACGGAAAATGGATTCCGTTGAAGATTTTTGATGGAAAATGGATTCCGTCGAAGATTTTTGACGGAAAATAAATTCCATCGAAAACGGATGAATAAAATAAATGCAAAAGAAATTGATTTTGTGAAGTTTTTCGACGGAAAATGGATTTCGTCGAAGATTTTTAAGATTTTTGACGGAAAATGAATTCCGTCGAAAATGGATGAATAAAATAAATGCAAAAGAAATTGATTTTGTGAAGTTTTTCGACGAAAAACGGGTTCCGTAGAATATTCTTGACAGAAAATGGATTCCGTCGAAGATTTTTGACGGAAAATGAATTCCATCGAAAACGGATGAATAAAATAAATGCAAAAGAAATTGATTTAGTGAAGTTTTTCGACGGAAAATGGATTCCGTCGAAGATTTTTGACGGAAAATGAATTCCATCGAAAATGGATGAATAAAATAAATGCAAAAGAAATTGATTTTGTGAAGTTTTTCGACGGAAAATGGATTCCGTAGAAGATTTTTGACGGAAAATAAATTCCGTCGAAAATGGATGAATAAAATAAATGCAAAAGAAATTAATTTTGTGAAGTTTTTTTGAAGGAAAATGAATTCCATCGAAAATGGATGAATAAAATAAAGGCAAAAGAAATTGATATTGTGAAGTTTTTTGATGGAAAACGGATTCCGTCGAAAATGGATGAATAAAATAAATGCAAAAGAAATTGATTTTGTGAAGTTTTTCGACGGAAAATGGATTCTGTCGAAGATTTTGGACGGAAAATGAATTCCGTCGAAAATGGATGAATAAAATAAATGCAAAAGAAATTGATTTTGTAAAGTTTTTCGACGGAAAACGGATTCCGTATAAGATTCTTGACAGAAAATGGATTCCGTCGAAGATTTTTGACGAAAAAAGAATTCCATCGAAAACGGATGACTAAAATAAATACAAAAGAAATTGATTTTGTGATGTTTTTCGACTAAAAAAGAATTCCGTCGAAAACGGATTAATAAAATAAATACAAAGGAAATTGATTTTATGAAGTTTTTCGACGCAAATTGGATTCCGTCGAAGATATTTGACGGAAAATGAATTCCGTTGAAAAAGGATGAATAAAATAAATGCAAAAGAAATTGATTTTTTTAATTTTTCGACGAAAAATGGATTCCGTTGAAGATTTTTTACGAAAAATGTATTCCGTCGAAAACGGATGAATAAAATAAATGCAAAAGAAATTGATTTTGTGAAGTTTTTCGACGGAAAATGGATTCCGTAGAAGATTTTTGACGGAAAATGGATTCCGTCGAAGATTTCTAACGGAAAATGAATTCCATCGAAAACGGATGAATAAAATAAATGCAAGAGAAATTGATTTTGTGAAGTTTTTCGACGGAAAATAGATTCTGTCGAAGATTTTTGACGGAAAATGAATTCCGTTGAAAATGGATGAACAAAATAAATGCAAAAGAAATTGATTTTATGATGTTTTTCGACGAAAAATGGATTCCGTTAAAGATTTTTGTCGAAAAATGTATTTCGTCGAAAACGGATGAATAAAATAAATGTAAAAGAAATTGATTTTGTAAAGATTTTTGACGGAAAATGAATTCCGTCAAAAATGGATGAATAAAATAAATGCAAAAGAAATTGATTTTGTGAAGTTTTTCGACGGAAAATAGATTCCGTCGAAGATTTTTGACGGAAAAAGAATTCCGTCGAAAATGGATGAATAAAATAAATTTAAAAGAAATTGATTTTATGAAGTTTTTCGACGAAAAATGGATTCCGGTTAAGATTTTTGACGAAAAATGTATTCCGTCGAAAACGGATGAATAAAATAAATGCAAAATAAATTGATTTTGTGAAGATTTTTGACGGAAAATGAATTCCGTTGAAAATGGATTAATAAAATAAATGCAAAAGAAATTGATTTTGTGATGTTTTTCGACGGAAAATGGATTCCGTCGAAGATTTTGGACGGAAAATGGATTCCGTCGAAAATGGAGGAATAAAATAAATGCAAAAGAAATTGATTTTATGAAGTTTTTCGATGAAAAACGGATTCCGTCGAAGATTTTTGACGAAAAATGTATTCTGTCAAAAATGGTTGAATAAAATAAATGCAAAAGAAATTGATTTTATGAAGTTTTTCGACGAAAAATGGAGTCCGTCGAAGATTTTTGACGAAAAAAGAATTCCATCGAAAACGGATGACTAAAATAAATACAAAAGAAATTGATTTTGTGAAGTTTTTCGACTAAAAAAGAATTCCGTCGAAAACGGATTAATAAAATAAATACAAAGGAAATTGATTTTATGAAGTTTTTCGACGCAAATTGGATTCCGTCGAAGACTTTTGACGGAAAATGAATTCCGTTGAAAATGGAAGAATAAAATAAATGCAAAAGAAATTGATTTTATTAATTTTTCGACGAAAAATGGATTCCGTTGAAGATTTTTTACGAAAAATGTATTCCGTCGAAAACGGATGAATAAAACAAATGCAAAAGAAATTGATTTTGTGAAGTTTTTCGACGGAAAATGGATTCCGTAGAAGATTTTTGACGGAAAATGGATTCCGTCGAAGATTTCTGACGGAAAATGAATTCCATCGAAAACGGATGAATAAAATAAATGCAAGAGAAATTGATTTTGTGAAGTTTTTCGACGGAAAATAGATTCTGTCGAAGATTTTTGACGGAAAATGAATTCCGTTGAAAATGGATGAACAAAATAAATGCAAAAGAAATTGATTTTATGAAGTTTTTCGACGAAAAATGGATTCCGTTGAAGATTTTTGTCGAAAAATGTATTTTGTCGAAAACGAATGAATAAAATAAATGTAAAAGAAATTGATTTTGTAAAGATTTTTGACGGAAAATGAATTCCGTCAAAAATGGATGAATAAAATAAATGCAAAAGAAATTGATTTTGTGAAGTTTTTCGACGGAAAATAGATTCCGTCGAAGATTTTTGACGGAAAAAGAATTCCGTCGAAAATGGATGAATAAAATAAATTTAAAAGAAATTGATTTTATGAAGTTTTTCGACGAAAAATGGATTCCGGTTAAGATTTTTGACGAAAAATGTATTCCGTCGAAAACGGATGAATAAAATAAATGCAAAATAAATTGATTTTGTGAAGATTTTTGACGGAAAATGAATTCCGTTGAAAATGGATTAATAAAATAAATGCAAAAGAAATTGATTTTGTGATGTTTTTCGACGGAAAATGGATTCCGTCGAAGATTTTGGACGGAAAATGAATTCCGTCGAAAATGGAGGAATAAAATAAATGCAAAAGAAATTGATTTTATGAAGTTTTTCGATGAAAAACGGATTCCGTCGAAGATTTTTGACGAAAAATGTATTCTGTCAAAAATGGATGAATAAAATAAATGCAAAAGAAATTGATTTTATGAAGTTTTTCGACGAAAAATGGAGTCCGTCGAAGATTTTTGACGAAAAAAGAATTCCATCGAAAACGTATGACTAAAATAAATACAAAAGAAATTGATTTTGTGAAGTTTTTCGACTAAAAAAGAATTCCGTCGAAAACGGATTAATAAAATAAATACAAAGGAAATTGATTTTATGAAGCTTTTCGATGCAAATTGGATTCCGTCGAAGATTTTTGACGGAAAGTGAATTCCGTTGAAAATGGATGAATAAAATAAATGCAAAAGAAATTGATTTTATTAATTTTTCGACGAAAAATGGATTCCGTTGAAGATTTTTTACGAAAAATGTATTCCGTCGAAAACGGATGAATAAAATAAATGCAAAAGAAATTGATTTTGTGAAGTTTTTCGACGGAAAATGGATTCCGTAGAAGATTTTTGACGGAAAATGGATTCCGTCGAAGATTTCTGACGGAAAATGAATTCCATCGAAAACGGATGAATAAAATAAATGCAAGAGAAATTGATTTTGTGAGGTTTTTCGACGGAAAATAGATTCTGTCGAAGATTTTTGACGGAAAATGAATTCCGTTGAAAATGGATGAACAAAATAAATGCAAAAGAAATTGATTTTATGAAGTTTTTCGACGAAAAATGGATTCCGTTGAAGATTTTTGTCGAAAAATGTATTTCGTCGAAAACGGATGAATAAAATAAATGTAAAAGAAATTGATTTTGTAAAGATTTTTGACGGAAAATGAATTCCGTCAAAAATGGATGAATAAAATAAATGCAAAAGAAATTGATTTTGGGAAGTTTTTCGACGGAAAATAGATTCCGTCGAAGATTTTTGACGGAAAAAGAATTCCGTCGAAAATGGATGAATAAAATAAATGTAAAAGAAATTGATTTTATGAAGTTTTTCGACGAAAAATGGATTCCGGTTAAGATTTTTGACGAAAAATGTATTCCGTCGAAAACGGATGAATAAAATAAATGCAAAATAAATTGATTTTGTGAATATTTTTGACGGAAAATGAATTCCGTTGAAAATGGATTAATAAAATAAATGCAAAAGAAGATGATTTTGTGATGTTTTTCGACGGAAAATGGATTCCGTCGAAGATTTTGGACGGAAAATGGATTCCGTCGAAAATGGAGGAATAAAATAAATGCAAAAGAAATTGATTTTATGAAGTTTTTCGATGAAAAACGGATTCCGTCGAAGATTTTTGACGAAAAATGTATTCCGTCGAAAATGGATGAATAACATAAATGCAAAAGAAATTGATTTTGTGAAGTTTTTCGACGGAAAATGGATTCCGTCGAATATTTTTTGACGGAAAATGAATTCCGTCGAAAATGGATGAATAACATAAATGCAAAAGAAATTGATTTTGTGAAGTTTTTCGACGGAAAAAGAATTTCGTCGAAAACAGTTTAATAAAATAAATGCAAAAGAAATTGATTTTGAAAATGGATTCCGTCGAAATTTTTTGATGGAAAATGGATTCCGTCGAAAATGGATGAATTAAATAAATACAAAAGAAATTGATTTTGTGAAGTTTTTCGACGGAAAATGGATTCCGTCGAAGATTTTTGACGGAAAATGAATTCCGTCGAAAATGGATGAATAAAATAAATGCAAAAGAAATTGATTTTGACGAAAAATGTATTCCGTTGAAAACGGATGGAAGTTTTTCGACGGAAAAATTTCGAAGATTTATGGATTCCGGTTAAGATTTTTGACGAAAAATGTATTCCGTCGAAAACGGATGAATAAAATAAATGCAAAATAAATTGATTTTGTGAAGATTTTTGACGGAAAATGAATTCCGTGGAAAATGGATTAATAAAATAAATGCAAAAGAAATTGATTTTGTGATGTTTTTCGACGGAAAATGGATTCCGTCGAAGATTTTGGACGGAAAATGGATTCCGTCGAAAATGGAGGAATAAAATAAATGCAAAAGAAATTGATTTTATGAAGTTTTTCGATGAAAAACGGATTCCGTCGAAGATTTTTGACGCAAAATGTATTCCGTCGAAAATGGATGAATAACATAAATGCAAAAGAAATTGATTTTGTGAAGTTTTTCGACGGAAAATGGATTCCTTCGAAAATGGAGGAATAAAATAAATGCAAAAAAAATTGATTTTATGAAGTTTTTCAATGAAAAATGGATTCCGTCGAAGATTTTTGACGGAAAATGAATTCGGTCGAAAATGGAGGAATAAAATAAATGCAAAAGAAATTGATTTTATGAAGTTTTTCAATGAAAAATGGATTCCGTAGAAGATTTTTGACGGAAAATGGATTCCGTCGAAAATGGAGGAATAAAATAAATGCAAAAGAAATTGATTTTATGAAGTTTTTCGATGCAAAACGGATTCCGTCGAAGATTTTTGACGAAAAATGTATTCCGTCGATAATGGATGAATAACATAAATGCAAAAGAAATTGATTTTGTGAAGTTTTTCGACGGAAAAAGAATTTCGTCGAAAACAGTTTAATAAAATAAATGCAAAAGAAATTGATTTTGTGAAGTTTTTCGACGGAAAATGGATTCCGTCGAAGATTTTTTGACGGAAAATGAATTCCGTCGAAAATGGATGAATTAAATAAATACAAAAGAAATTGATTTTGTGAAGTTTTTCGACGGAAAATGGATTCCGTCGAAGATTTTTGACGGAAAATGAATTCCGTCGAAAATGGTTGAATAAAATAAATGCAAAAGAAATTGATTTTGTGAATTTTTTCGACGGAAAAGAGTTTCCGTCGAAGATTTTGGACGGAAAATGAATTCCGTCGAAAATGGATGAATAAAATAAAAGCAAAAGAAATTGATTTTATGAAGTTTTTCGACGAAAAATGGATTCCGTCGAAGATTTTTGACGAAAAATGTATTCCATCGAAAACGGATTAATAAAATAAATGCAAAAGAAATTGATTTTGTGAAGATTTTTGACGGAAAATGAAATCCGTCGAAAACGGATGAATAAAATAAATGCAAAATAAATTGATTTTGTGAAGTTTTTCGACGGAAAATGGATTCCATCGAAGATTTTTGACGGAAAATGAATTCCGTCGAAAATGGATGAATAAAATAAATGCAAAAGAAATTGATTTTATGAAGTTTTTCGACGAAAAATGGAGTCCGTCGAAGATTTTTGACGAAAAAAGAATTCCATCGAAAACGGATGACTAAAATAAATACAAAAGAATTTGTTTTTGTGAAGTTTTTCGACTAAAAAAGAATTCCGTCGAAAACGGATTAATAAAATAAATACAAAGGATATTGATTTTATGAAGTTTTTCGACGCAAATTGGATTCCGTCGAAGACTTTTGACGGAAAATGAATTCAGTTGAAAATGGAAGAATAAAATAAATGCAAAAGAAATTGATTTTATCCATTTTTCGACGAAAAATGGATTCCGTTGAAGATTTTTTACGAAAAAAGTATTCCGTCGAAAACGGATGAATAAAATAAATGCAAGAGAAATTGATTTTGTGAAGTTTTTCGACGGAAAACAAATTCCGTCGAAAACGGATGAATAAAATAAATGCAAAAGAAATTGATTTTGTAAAGATTTTTGACGGAAAATGAATTCCATCGAAAACGGATGAATAAAATAAATGCAAGAGAAATTGATTTTGTGAAGTTTTTCGACGGAAAATAGATTCTGTCGAAGATTTTTGACGGAAAATGAATTCCGTTGAAAATGGATGAATAAAATAAATGCAAAAGAAATTGATTTTATGAAGTTTTTCGACGAAAAATGGATTCCGTTGAAGATTTTTGTCGAAAAATGTATTTTGTCGAAATCGGATGAATAAAATAAATGTAAAAGAAATTGATTTTGTAAAGATTTTTGACGGAAAATGAATTCCGTCGAAAATGGATGAATAAAATAAATGCAAAAGAAATTGATTTTGTGAAGTTTTTCGACGGAAAATGGATTCCGTCGAAGATTTTTGACGGAAAATGAATTCCGTCGAAAATGGATGAATAAAATAAATTTAAAAGAAATTGATTTTATGAAGTTTTTCGACGAAAAATGGATTCCGGTTAAGATTTTTGACGAAAAATGTATTCCTTCGAAAATGGAGGAATAAAATAAATGCAAAAGAAATTGATTTTATGAAGTTTTTCAATGAAAAATGGATTCCGTCGAAGATTTTTGACGGAAAATGAATTCCGTCGAAAATGGAGGAATAAAATAAATGCAAAAGAAATTGATTTTATGAAGTTTTTCAATGAAAAATGGATTCCGTAGAAGATTTTTGACGGAAAATGGATTCCGTCGAAAATGGAGGAATAAAATAAATGCAAAAGAAATTGATTTTATGAAGTTTTTCGATGCAAAACGGATTCCGTCGAAGATTTTTGACGAAAAATGTATTCCGTCGATAATGGATGAATAACATAAATGCAAAAGAAATTGATTTTGTGAAGTTTTTCGACGGAAAAAGAATTTCGTCGAAAACAGTTTAATAAAATAAATGCAAAAGAAATTGATTTTGTGAAGTTTTTCGACGGAAAATGGATTCCGTCGAAGATTTTTTGACGGAAAATGAATTCCGTCGAAAATGGATGAATTAAATAAATACAAAAGAAATTGATTTTGTGAAGTTTTTCGACGGAAAATGGATTCCGTCGAAGATTTTTGACGGAAAATGAATTCCGTCGAAAATGGTTGAATAAAATAAATGCAAAAGAAATTGATTTTGTGAATTTTTTCGACGGAAAAGAGTTTCCGTCGAAGATTTTGGACGGAAAATGAATTCCGTCGAAAATGGATGAATAAAATAAAAGCTAAAGAAATTGATTTTATGAAGTTGTTCGACGAAAAATGGATCCAGTCGAAGATTTTTGACGAAAAATGTATTCCGTCGAAAACGGATTAATAAAATAAATGCAAAAGAAATTGATTTTGTGAAGATTTTTGACGGAAAATGAAATCCGTCGAAAACGGATGAATAAAATAAATGCAAAAGAAATTGATTTTGTGAAGTTTTTTGACGGAAAATGGATTCCGTCGAAGATTTTTGACGGAAAATGAATTCAGTCGAAAATGGATGAATAAAATAAATGCAAAAGAAATTGATTTTATGAAGTTTTTCGACGAAAAATGGAGTCCGTCGAAGATTTTTGACGAAAAAAGAATTCCATCGAAAACGGATGACTAAAATAAATACAAAAGAAATTGATTTTGTGAAGTTTTTCGACTAAAAAAGAATTCCGTCGAAAACGGATTAATAAAATAAATACAAAGGAAATTGATTTTATGAAGTTTTTCGACGCAAATTGGACGCAAATTGGATTCCGTTGAAAATGGATGAATAAAATAAATGCAAAAGAAATTAATTTTTCGACGAAAAATGGATTCCGTTGAAGATTTTTTACGAAAAATGTTTTCCGTCGAAAACGGATGAATAAAATAAATGCAAAAGAAATTGATTTTGTGAAGTTTTTCGACGGAAAGTGGTTTCCGTAGAAGATTTTTGACGGAAAATGGATTTCGTCGAAGATTTTTGACGGAAAATGAATTCCATCGAAAACGGATGAATAAAATAAATGCAAGAGAAATTGATTTTGTGAAGTTTTTCGACGGAAAATAGATTCTGTCGAAGATTTTTGACGGAAAATGAATTCCGTGGAAAATGGATGAACAAAATAAATGCAAAAGAAATTGATTTTATGAAGTTTTTCGACGAAAAATGGATTCCGTTGATGATTTTTGTCGAAAAATGTATTTCGTCGAAAACGGATGAATAAAATAAATGTAAAAGAAATTGATTTTGTAAAGATTTTTGACGGAAAATGAATTCCGTCGAAAACGGATGAATAAAATAAATGCAAAAGAAATTGATTTTGTGAAGTTTTCCGTCGAAGATTTTGGACGGAAAATAAATTCCGTCGAAAATGGATGAATAAAATAAATGCAAAAGAAATTGATTTTATGAAGTTTTTCGATGAAAAATGGATTCCGTCGAAGATATTTGACGGAAAATGAGTTCCTTTGAAAATGGATGAATAAAATAAATGCAAAAGAAATTGATTTTATGAAGTTTTTCGACGCAAAATGGATTCCGTCGAAGATTTTTGACGGAAAATGTATTCCGTCGAAAATGAATGAATTAAATTAATGCAAAAGAAATTTATTTTGAGAAGTGTTTCAAAGGAAAATGAATTCCGTCGAACATGGATTAATAAAATAAATGTAAAAGAAATTGATTTTTCGAAGTTTTTCGACGGAAAATGGATTCCGTAGAAGATTTTTGATGGAAAATGGATTCCGTCGAAGATTTTTGACGGAAAATAAATTTCGTCGAAAATGGATGAATAAAATAAATGCAAAAGAAATTGATTTTATGAAGTTTTTCGACGTAAAACGGATTCCTTCGAAAACGGATGAATAAAATAAATTCAAAAGAAATTGATTTTGTGAAGTTTTTCAACAGAAAACAAATTCCGTCGAAAACAGATGAATAAAATAAATGCAAAAGAAATTGATTTTGTGCAGTTTTTCGACGGAAAAAGGATTCCGTAGAAGATTTTTGACGGAAAATGGATTCCGTCGAAGATTTTTTACTGAAAATGAATTCCATCGAAAACGGATGAATAAAATAAATGAAAAAGAAATTGATTTTGTGAAGTTTTTCGACGGAAAATGGATTCTGTCAAATTTTTTTATGGAAAATGAATTCCATCGAAAATGGATGAATAAAATAAATGTAAAAGAAATTGATTTTGTGAAGTTTTTCACCGAAAAATGGATTCCGTTGAAGATTTTTGACAGAAAATGTATTCCGTCGAAAAAGAATGAATTAAATTAGTGCAAAAGAAATTTATTTTGTGAAGTTTTTCAACGGAAAATGAATTCCGTCGAACGTGGATTAATAAAATAAATGTAAAAGAAATTGATTTTTTGAAGTTTTTCGACGGAAAATGGATTATGTCGAAGATTTTAGACAGAAAATAAATTCCGTCCAAAACGGATGAATAAAATAAATGCAAAAGAAATTGATTTTGGGAAGTTTTTCGACAGAAAATGGACTGCGTCGAAGATTTTTGATGGAAAATAAATTCCATCGAAAACGGATGAATAAAATAAATGCAAAAGAAATTGATTTTGTGAAGTTTTTCGACGGAAAATGGATTCCGTCGAAGATTTTTGACGGAAAATGAATTCCGTCGCAAATGGATGAATAAAATAAATGCAAAAGAAATTGATTTTATGAAGTTTTTGGACGGAAAACAAATTCCGTCGAAAACGGATGAATAAAATAAATGCAAAAGAAATTGATTTTATGAAGTTTTTCGACGAAAAATGGATTCCGTCGAAGATTTTTGACGGAAAATGTATTCCGTCAAAAAAGAATGAATTAAATTAATGCAAAAGAAATTTATTTTGTGAAGTTTTTCAACGGAAAATGAATTCCGTCGAACATGGATTAATAAAATAAATGTAAAAGAAATTGATTTTTTGATGTTTTTCGACGGAAAATGGATTCCGTAGAAGATTTTTGATGGAAAATGGATTCCGTCGAAGATTTTTGACGGCAAATGAATTCCGTCGAAAACGGATGAGTAAAATAAATGCAAAAGAAATTGATTTTTTGAAGTTTTTCGACGAAAAATGAATTCCGTCGAAGATTTTTAACAAAAAAGCTATTCCGTCGAAAACAGATGACTAAAATAAATGCAAAAGAAATTATTTTGTGAAGATTTTCGACGGAAAAAGAATTTCGTCGAAAACAGATTAATAAAATATACCCAAAAGAAATTGATTTTTTGAAGTTTTTCTACGGAAAATGGATTCCGTTGAAGATTTTTGAAGGAAAATGGATTCCGTTGAAGATTTTTGACTGAAAATGAATTCCGTCGAAAATGGATGAATAAAATAAATGCAAAAGAAATTGATTTTATGAAGTTTTTCGACGAAAAATGGATTCTTTCGAAAACGAATGAATAAAATAAATGCAAAAGAAATTCATTTTGTGAAGTTTTTCGACAGAAAACTAATTCCGTCGAAAACAGATGAAAAAAATAAATGCAAAAGAAATTGATTTTGTGCAGTTTTTCGACGGAAAATGGATTCCGTAGAAGATTTTTGACGGAAAACGGATTCCGTCGAAGATTTTTGACGGAAAATGAATTCCATTGAAAATGGATGCATAAAATAAATGCAAAAGAAATTGATTTTGTGAAGTTTTTCGACGGAAAATGGATTCCGTCGAAGATTTTTGACGGAAAATGTATTCCGTCGAAAACGGATGAATAAAATAAATGCAAAAGAAATTGATTTTGTGAAGTTTTTTGACGGAAAACGGATTTCGTCGAAAATGGATGAATAAAATAAATGCAAAAGAAATTGATTTTGTGCAGTTTTTCGACGAAAAATGGATTCCGTAGAAGATTTTTGACGGAAAATGGATTCCGTCGAAGTTTTTTTAGTGAAAATGGATGAATAAAATAAATGCAAAAGAAATTGATTTTGTGAAATTTTTCGACGGAAAATGGATTATGTCGAAGATTTTTTACGGAAAATGAATTCCATCGAAAATGGATGAATAAAATAAATGCAAAAGAAATTGATTTTGTGAAATTTTTCGACGGAAAATGGATTCCGTCGATGATTTTTGACAGAAAATGTATTCCGTCGAAAAAGAATGAATTAAATTAGTGCAAAAGAAATTTATTTTGTGAAGTTTTTCAACGGAAAATGAATTCCGTCGAACAAGGATTAATAAAACAAATGTAAAAGAAATTGATTTTTTGAAGTTTTTCGACGAAGATTTTTGACGGAAATTGGATTCCGTCGAAGATTTTTGACGGAAAATAAATTCCGTCGAAAACGGATGAATAAAATAAATGCAAAAGAAATTGATTTTGGGAAGTTTTTCGACGGAAAATGGATTGCGTCGAAGATTTTTGACGGAAAATTAATTCCATCGAAAACGGATGAATAAAATAAATGCAAAAGAAATTGATTTTGTGAAGTTTTTCGACGGAAAAAGAATTTCGTCGAAAACTGATGAATAAAATAAATGCAAAAGAAATTGATTTTGTGAAGTTTTTGGACGGAAAACAAATTCTGTCGAAAACGGATGAATAAAATAAATGCAAAAGAAATTGATTTTATGAAGTTTTTCGACGAAAAATGGATTCCGTCGAAGATTTTTGACGAAAATTGTATTCCGTCGAAAACGGATGAATAAAATAAATGCAAAAGAAATTAATTTTGTGAAGTTTTTCAACGGAAAAAGAATTTCGTCGAAAACGGAATAATAAAATAAATGCAAAAGAAATTGATTTTTTGAAGTTTTTCGACGAAAAATGGATTCCGTAGAAGATTTTTGATGGAAAATGGATTCCGTCAAAGATTTTTGACGGAAAATGAATTCCGTCGAAAACGGATGAATAAAATAAATGCAAAAGATATTGACTTTATGAAGTTTTTCAACGGAAAATGGATTCCGTCGAAGATTTTTGACGAAAAACGTTTTCCGTCGAAAACGGATTAATAAAATAAATGCAAAAGAAATTGATTTTGTGAAGATTTTTGACGGAAAATGAATTCCGTCGAAAACGGATGAATAAAATAAATGCAAAAGAAATTGATTTTGTGAAGTTTTTCGACGGAAAATGGATTCCGTCAAAAACTGATGAATAAAATAAATGCAAAAGAAATTGATTTTGTGAAGTTTTTCGACGGAAAAAGAATTTCGTCGAAAACTGATGAATAAAATAAATGCAAAAGAAATTGATTTTGTGAAGTTTTTCGACGGAAAAAGAATTTCGTCGAAAACTGATGAATAAAATAAATTCAAAAGAAATTGATTTTGTGAAGTTTTTCGATGAAAAATGGATTCCGTCGAAGATTTTTGACGGAAAATGAGTTCCTTTGAAAATGGATTAAAAAAATAAATGCAAAAGAAATTGATTTTATGAAGTTTTTCGACGAAAAATGGATTCCGTCGAAGATTTTGGATGGAAAATGTATTCCGTCGAAAATGAATGAATTAATTTAATGCAAAAGAAATTTATTTTGAGATGTGTTTCAACGGAAAATGAATTCCGTCGAACATGGATTAATAAAATAAATGTAAAAGAAATTGATTTTTCGAAGTTTTTCGACGGAAAATGGATTCCGTTGAAGATTTTTGATGGAAAATGGATTCCGTCAAAAATGAATGAATTATATTAATGCAAAAGAAATTTATTTTGAGATGTGTTTTGACGAAAAACGTTTTCCGTCGAACATGGATTAATAAAATAAATGTAAAAGAAATTGATTTTGTGAAGATTTTTGACGGAAAATGAATTCCGTCGAAAACGGATGAATAAAATAAATGCAAAAGAAATTGATTTTGTGAAGTTTTTCGACGGAAAATGGATTCCGTCAAAAACAGATGAATAAAATAAATGCAAAAGAAATTGATTTTGTGAAGTTTTTCGACGGAAAAAGAATTTCGTCGAAAACTGATGAATAAAATAAATGCAAAAGAAATTGATTTTGTGAAGTTTTTCGACGGAAAAAGAATTGCGTCGAAAACTGATGAATAAAATAAATTCAAAAGAAATTGATTTTGTGAAGTTGTTCGATGAAAAATGGATTCCGTCGAAGATTTTTGACGGAAAATGAGTTCCTTTGAAAATGGATTAATAAAATAAATGCAAAAGAAATTGATTTTATGAAGTTTTTCGACGAAAAATGGATTCCGTCGAAGATTTTGGACGGAAAATGTATTCCGTCGAAAATGAATGAATTATATTAATGCAAAAGAAATTTATTTTGAGATGTGTTTCAACGGAAAATGAATTCCGTCGAACATGGATTAATAAAATAAATGTAAAAGAAATTGATTTTTCGAAGTTTTTCGACGGAAAATGGATTCCGTCGAAGATTTTTGACAGAAAATGTATTCCGTCGAAAAAGAATGAATTAAATTAGTGCAAAAGAAATTTATTTTGTGAAGTTTTTCAACGGAAAATGAATTCCGTCGAACATGGATTAATAAAATAAATGTAAAAGAAATTGATTTTTTGAAGTTTTTCGACGAAAAATGGATTATGTCGAAGATTTTTGACAGAAAATAAATTCCGTCCAAAACGGATGAATAAAATAAATGCAAAAGAAATTGATTTTGGGAAGTTTTTCGACAGAAAATGGATTGCGTCGAAGATTTTTGACGGAAAATAAATTCCATCGAAAACGGATGAATAAAATAAATGCAAAAGAAATTGATTTTGTGAAGTTTTTCGACGGAAAATGGATTCCGTCGAAGATTTTTGACGGAAAATGAATTCCGTCGCAAATGGATGAATAAAATAAATGCAAAAGAAATTGATTTTGTGAAGTTTTTGGACGGAAAACAAATTCCGTCGAAAACGGATGAATAAAATAAATGCAAAAGAAATTGATTTTATGAAGTTTTTCGACGAAAAATGGATTCCGTCGAAGATTTTTGACGGAAAATGTATTCCGTCAAAAAAAAAATGAATTAAATTAATGCAAAAGAAATTTATTTTGTGAAGTTTTTCAACGGAAAATGAATTCCGTCGAACATGGATTAATAAAATAAATGTAAAAGAAATTGATTTTTTGAAGTTTTTCGACGGAAAATGGATTCCGTAGAAGATTTTTGATAGAAAATGGATTCCGTCGAAGATTTTTGACGGAAAATGAATTCCGTCGAAAACGGATGAGTAAAATAAATGCAAAAGAAATTGATTTTTTGAAGTTTTTCGACGAAAAATGAATTCCGTCGAAGATTTTTAACAAAAAAGCTATTCCGTCGAAAACAGATGACTAAAATAAATGCAAAAGAAATTATTTTGTGAAGATTTTCGACGGAAAAAGAATTTCATCGAAAACAGATTAATAAAATATACGCAAAAGAAATTGATTTTTTGAAGTTTTTCTACGGAAAATGGATTCCGTTGAAGATTTTTGAAGGAAAATGGATTCCGTTGAAGATTTTTGACTGAAAATGAATTCCGTCGAAAATGGATGAATAAAATAAATGCAAAAGAAATTGATTTTATGAAGTTTTTCGACGAAAAATGGATTCTTTCGAAAATGAATGAATAAAATAAATGCAAAAGAAATTCATTTTGTGAAGTTTTTCGACAGAAAACTAATTCCGTCGAAAACAGATGAAAAAAATAAATGCAAAAGAAATTTATTTTGAGATGTGTTTCAACGGAAAATGAATTCCGTCGAACATGGATTAATAAAATAAATGTAAAAGAAATTGATTTTTCGAAGTTTTTCGACGGAAAATGGATTCCGTAGAAGATTTTTGATGGAAAATGGATTCCGTCGAAGATTTTTGACGGAAAATAAATTCCGTCGAAAATGGATGAATAAAATAAATGCAAAAGAAATTGATTTTATGAAGTTTTTCGACGTAAAACGGATTCCGTCGAAAACGTATGAATAAAATAAATTCAAAAGAAATTGATTTTGTGAAGTTTTTCAACAGAAAACAAATTCCGTCGAAAACAGATGAATAAAATAAATGCAAAAGAAATTGATTTTGTGCAGTTTTTCGACGGAAAAAGGATTCCGTAGAAGATTTTTGACGGAAAATGGATTCCGTCGAAGATTTTTTACTGAAAATGAATTCCATCGAAAACGGATGAATAAAATAAATGCAAAAGAAATTGATTTTGTGAAGTTTTTCGACGGAAAATGGATTATGTCGAAATTTTTTACGGAAAATGAATTCCATCGAAAATGGATGAATAAAATAAATGTAAAAGAAATTGATTTTGTGAAGTTTTTCGACGAAAAATGGATTCCGTTGAATATTTTTGACAGAAAATGTATTCTGTCGAAAAAGAATGAATTAAATTAGTGCAAAAGAAATTTATTTTGTGAAGTTTTTCAACGGAAAATGAATTCCGTCGAACATGGATTAATAAAATAAATGTAAAAGAAATTGATTTTTTGAAGTTTTTCGACGGAAAATGGATTATGTCGAAGATTTTTGACAGAAAATAAATTCCGTCCAAAATGGATGAATAAAATAAATGCAAAAGAAATTGATTTTGGGAAGTTTTTCGACGGAAAATGGATTGCGTCGAAGATTTTTGACGGAAAATAAATTCCATCGAAAACGGATGAATAAAATAAATGCAAAAGAAATTGATTTTGTGAAGTTTTTCGACGGAAAATGGATTCCGTCGAAGATTTTTGACGGAAAATGAATTCCGTCGAAAATGGATGAATAAAATAAATGCAAAAGAAATTGATTTTGTGAAGTTTTTGGACGGAAAACAAATTCCGTCGAAAACGGATGAATAAAATAAATGCAAAAGAAATTGATTTTATGAAGTTTTTCGACGAAAAATGGATTCCGTCGAAGATTTTTGACGGAAAATGTATTCCGTCAAAAAAGAATGAATTAAATTAATGCAAAAGAAATTTATTTTGTGAAGTTTTTCAACGGAAAATGAATTCCGTCGAACATGGATTAATAAAATAAATGTAAAAGAAATTGATTTTTTGAAGTTTTTCGACGGAAAATGGATTTCGTAGAAGATTTTTGATGGAAAATGGATTCCGTCGAAGATTTTTGACGGAAAATGAATTCCGTCGAAAACGGATGAGTAAAATAAATGCAAAAGAAATTGATTTTTTGAAGTTTTTCGACGAAAAATGAATTCCGTCGAAGATTTTTAACAAAAAAGCTATTCCGTCGAAAACGGATGACTAAAATAAATGCAAAAGAAATTATTTTGTGAAGATTTTCGACGGAAAAAGAATTTCGTCGAAAACGGATTAATAAAATATACGCAAAAGAAATTGATTTTTTGAAGTTTTTCTACGGAAAATGGATTCCGTTGAAGATTTTTGAAGGAAAATGGATTCCGTTGTAGATTTTTGACTGAAAATGAATTCCGTCGAAAATCGATGAATAAAATAAATGCAAAAGAAATTGATTTTATGAAGTTTTTCGACGAAAAATGGATTCTTTCGAAAACGAATGAATAAAATAAATGCAAAAGAAATTCATTTTGTGAATTTTTTCGACAGAAAACTAATTCCGTCGAAAACAGATGAAAAAAATAAATGCAAAAGAAATTGATTTTGTGCAGTTTTTGACGGAAAATGGATTCCGTAGAAGATTTTTGACGGAAAATGAATTCCATTGAAAATGGATGCATAAAATAAATGCAAAAGAAATTGATTTTGTGAAGTTTTTCGACGGAAAATGGATTCCGTCGAAGATTTTTGACGGAAAATGTATTCCGTCGAAAACGGATGAATAAAATAAATGCAAAAGAAATTGATTTTGTGAAGTTTTTCGACGGAAAACGGATTCCGTCGAAAATAGATGAATAAAATAAATGCAAAAGAAATTGATTTTGTGCAGTTTTTCGACGAAAAAGGATTCCGTAGAAGATTTTTGACGGAAAATGGATTCCGTCGAAGATTTTTTACTGAAAATGAATTCCATCGAAAACGGATGAATAAAATAAATGCAAAAGAAATTGATTTTGTGAAGTTTTTCGACGGAAAATGGATTATGTCGAAGATTTTTTACGGAAAATGAATTCCATCGAAAATGGATGAATAAAATAAATGCAAAAGAAATTGATTTTGTGAAGTTTTTCGACGGAAAATGGTTTCCGTCGAAGATTTTTGACAGAAAATGTATTCCGTCGAAAAAGAATGAATTAAATTAGTGCAAAAGAAATTTATTTTGTGAAGTTTTTCAACGGAAAATGAATTCCGTCGAACATGGATTAATAAAATAAATGTAAAAGAAATTGAATTTTTGAAGTTTTTCGACGGAAAATGGATTCCGTCGAAGATTTTTGACGGAAAATAAATTCCGTCGAAAACGGATGAATAAAATAAATGCAAAAGAAATTGATTTTGGGAAGTTTTTCGACGGAAAATGGATTTCGTCGAAGATTTTTGACGGAAAATGAATTCCATCGAAAACGGATGAATAAAATAAATGCAAAAGAAATTGATTTTGTGAAGTTTTTCGACGGAAAATGGATTCCGTCGAAGATTTTTGACGGAAAATGAATTCCGTCGAAAATGGATGAATAAAATAAATGCAAAAGAAATTGATTTTGTGAAGTTTTTGGACGGAAAACAAATTCCGTCGAAAACGGATGAATAAAATAAATGCAAAAGAAATTGATTTTATGAAGTTTTTCGACGAAAAATGGATTCCGTCGAAGATTTTTGACGGAAAATGTATTCCGTCAAAAAAGAATGAATTAAATTAATGCAAAAGAAATTTATTTTGTGAAGTTTTTCAACGGAAAATGAATTCCGTCGAACATGGATTAATAAAATAAATGTAAAAGAAATTGATTTTTTGAAGTTTTTCGACGGAAAATGGATTCCGTAGAAGATTTTTGATGGAAAATGGATTCCGTTGAAGATTTTTGACGGAAAATGAATTCCGTCGAAAACGGATGAGTAAAATAAATGCAAAAGAAATTGATTTTTTGAAGTTTTTCGACGAAAAATGAATTCCGTCGAAGATTTTTAACAAAAAAGCTATTCCGTCGAAAACGGATGACTAAAATAAATGCAAAAGAAATTATTTTGTGAAGATTTTCGACGGAAAAAGAATTTCGTCGAAAACGGATTAATAAAATATACGCAAAAGAAATTGATTTTTTGAAGTTTTTCTACGGAAAATGGATTCCGTTGAAGATTTTTGAAGGAAAATGGATTCCGTTGAAGATTTTTGAAGGAAAATGAATTCCGTCGAAAATCGATGAATAAAATAAATGCAAAAGAAATTGATTTTATGAAGTTTTTCGACGAAAAATGGATTCTTTCGAAAACGAATGAATAAAATAAATGCAAAAGAAATTCATTTTGTGAAGTTTTTCGACGGAAAATGGATTCCGTCGCGCGAAAACTGATGAATAAAATAAATGCAAAAGAAATTGATTTTGTGAAGTTTTTCGACGGAAAAAGAATTTCGTCGAAAACTGATGAATAAAATAAATTCAAAAGAAATTGATTTTGTGAAGTTTTTCGATGAAAAATGGATTCCGTCGAAGATTTTTGACGGAAAATGAGTTGAATTTTGAAAATGGATTAATAAAATAAATGCAAAAGAAATTGATTTTATGAATTTTTTCGACGAAAAATGGATTCCGTCGAAGATTTTTGACGGAAAATGTATTCCGTCGAAAATGGATGAATAAAATAAATGCAAAAGAAATTGATTTTGTGAAGTTTTTCAACGGAAAATGGATTCCGTCGAACATGGATTAATAAAATAAATGTAAAAGAAATTGATTTTTCGAAGTTTTTCGACGGAAAATGGATTCCGTAGAAGACTTTTGATGGAAAATGGATTCCGTCGAAGATTTTTGACGGAAAATAAATTCCGTCGAAAATGGATGAATAAAATAAATGCAAAAGAAATTGATTTTATGAAGTTTTTCGACGTAAAACGGATTCCTTCGAAAACGGATGAATAAAATAAATGCAAAAGAAATTGATTTTGTGAAGTTTTTCGACGGAAAACAAATTCCGTCGAAAACAGATGAATAAAATAAATGCAAAAGAAATTGATTTTGTGAAGTTTTTCGACGGAAAATGGATACCGTAGAAGATTTTTGACGGAAAATGGATTCCGTCGAAGATTTTTTACTGAAAATGAATTCCATTGAGAACGGATGAATGAAATAAATGCAAAAGAAATTGATTTTGTGAAGTTTTTCGACGGAAAATGGATTATGTCAAAGATTTTTTACGGAAAATGAATTCCATCGAAAATGGATGAATAAAATAAATGCAAAAGAAATTGATTTTGTGAAGTTTTTCGACGGAAAATGGATTCCGTCGAAGATTTTTGACAGAAAATGTATTCCGTCGAAAAAGAATGAATTAAATTAGTGCAAAAGAAATTTATTTTGTGAAGTTTTTCAACGGAAAATGAATTCCGTCGAACATGGATTAATAAAATAAATGTAAAAGAAATTGATTTTTTGAAGTTTTTCGACGGAAAATGGATTATGTCGAAGATTTTTGACAGAAAATAAATTCCGTCGAAAATGGATGAATAAAATAAATGCAAAAGAAATTGATTTTGGGAAGTTTTTCGACGGAAAATGGATTGCGTCGAAGATTTTTGACGGAAAATAAATTCCATCGAAAACGGATGAATAAAATAAATGCAAAAGAAATTGATTTTGTGAAGTTTTTCGACGGAAAATGGATTCCGTCGAAGATTTTTGACGGAAAATGAATTCCGTCGAAAATGGATGAATAAAATAAATGCAAAAGAAATTGATTTTGTGAAGTTTTTGGACGGAAAACAAATTCCGTCGAAAACGGATGAATAAAATAAATGCAAAAGAAATTGATTTTATGAAGTTTTTCGACGAAAAATGGTGAAGTTTTTCGACGGAAAATAAACGGATGAATAAAATAAATGCAAAAGAAATTGATTTTATGAAATTTTTCGACGAAAAATGGATTCTGTCGAAGATTTTTGACGGAAAATGTATTCCGTCAAAAAAGAATGAATTAAATTAATGCAAAAGAAATTTATTTTGTGAAGTTTTTCAACGGAAAATGAATTCCGTCGAACATGGATTAATAAAATAAATGTAAAAGAAATTGATTTTTTGAAGTTTTTCGACGGAAAATGGATTTCGTAGAAGATTTTTGATGGAAAATGGATTCCGTCGAAGATTTTTGACGGAAAATGAATTCCGTCGAAAACGGATGAGTAAAATAAATGCAAAAGAAATTGATTTTTTGAAGTTTTTCGACGAAAAATGAATTCCGTCGAAGATTTTTAACAAAAAAGCTATTCCGTCGAAAACGGATGACTAAAATAAATGCAAAAGAAATGATTTTGTGAAGATTTTCGACGGAAAAAGAATTTCGTCGAAAACGGATTAATAAAATATACGCAAAAGAAATTGATTTTTTGAAGTTTTTCTACGGAAAATGGATTCCGTTGAAGATTTTTGAAGGAAAATGGATTCCGTTGTAGATTTTTGACTGAAAATGAATTCCGTCGAAAATCGATGAATAAAATAAATGCAAAAGAAATTGATTTTATGAAGTTTTTCGACGAAAAATGGATTCTTTCGAAAACGAATGAATAAAATAAATGCAAAAGAAATTCATTTTGTGAATTTTTTCGACAGAAAACTAATTCCGTCGAAAACAGATGAAAAAAATAAATGCAAAAGAAATTGATTTTGTGCAGTTTTTCGACGGAAAATGGATTCCGTCGAAGATTTTTGACGGAAAATGGATTCCGTCGAAGATTTTTGACGGAAAATGAATTCCATTGAAAATGGATGCATAAAATAAATGCAAAAGAAATTGATTTTGTGAAGTTTTTCGACGGAAAATGGATTCCGTCGAAGATTTTTGACGGAAAATGTATTCCGTCGAAAACGGATGAATAAAATAAATGCAAAAGAAATTGATTTTGTGAAGTTTTTCGACGGAAAACGGATTCCGTCGAAAATAGATGAATAAAATAAATGCAAAAGAAATTGATTTTGTGCAGTTTTTCGACGAAAAATGGATTCCGTAGAAGATTTTTGACGGAAAATGGATTCCATCGAAAACGGATGAATAAAATAAATGCAAAAGAAATTGATTTTGTGAAGTTTTTCGACGGGAAATGGATTATGTCGAAGATTTTTTACGGAAAATGAATTCCATCGAAAATGGATGAATAAAATAAATGCAAAAGAAATTTATTTTGTGAAGTTTTTCGACGGAAAATGGATTCCGTCGAAGATTTTTGACAGAAAATGTATTCCGTCGAAAAAGAATGAATTAAATTAGTGCAAAAGAAATTTATTTTGTGAAGTTTTTCAACGGAAAATGAATTTCGTCGAACATGGATTAATAAAATAAATGTAAAAGAAATTGAATTTTTGAAGTTTTTCGACGGAAAATGGATTCCGTCGAAGATTTTTGACGGAAAATAAATTCCATCGAAAATGGATGAATAAAATAAATGCAAAAGAAATTGATTTTGTGAAGTTTTTCGACGGAAAATGGATTCCGTCGAAGATTTTTGACAGAAAATGTATTCCGTCGAAAAAGAATGAATTAAATTAGTGCAAAAGAAATTTATTTTGTGAAGTTTTTCAACGGAAAATGAATTCCGTCGAACATGGATTAATAAAATAAATGTAAAAGAAATTGATTTTTTGAAGTTTTTCGACTGAAAATGGATTCCGTCGAAGATTTTTGACGGAAAATAAATTCCGTCGAAAACGGATGAATAAAATAAATGCAAAAGAAATTGATTTTGGGAAGTTTTTCGACGGAAAATGGATTTCGTCGAAGATTTTTGACGGAAAATGAATTCCATCGAAAACGGATGAATAAAATAAATGCAAAAGAAATTGATTTTGTGAAGTTTTTCGACGGAAAATGGATTCCGTCGAAGATCTTTTGACAGAAAATGTATTCCGTCGAAAAAGAATGAATTAAATTAGTGCAAAAGAAATTTATTTTGTGAAGTTTTTCAACGGAAAATGAATTCCGTCGAACATGGATTAATAAAATAAATGTAAAAGAAATTGATTTTTTGAAGTTTTTCGACAGAAAATGGATTCCGTCGAAGATTTTTGACGGAAAATAAATTCCGTCGAAAACGGATGAATAAAATAAATGCAAAAGAAATTGATTTTGGGAATTTTTTCGACGGAAAATGGATTTCGTCGAAGATTTTTGACGGAAAATGAATTCCATCGAAAACGGATGAATAAAATAAATGCAAAAGAAATTGATTTTGTGAAGTTTTTCGACGGAAAATGGATTCCGTCGAAGATTTTTGACGGAAAATGAATTCCGTCGAAAATGGATGAATAAAATAAATGCAAAAGAAATTGATTTTGTGAAGTTTTTGGACGGAAAACAAATTCCGTCGAAAACGGATGAATAAAATAAATGCAAAAGAAATTGATTTTATGAAGTTTTTCGACGAGAAATGGATTCCGTCGAAGATTTTTGACGGAAAATGTATTCCGTCAAAAAAGAATGAATTAAATTAATGCAAAAGAAATTTATTTTGTGAAGTTTTTCAACGGAAAATGAATTCCGTCGAACATGGATTAATAAAATAAATGTAAAAGAAATTGATTTTGTGAAGTTTTTCGACGGAAAATGGATTCCGTCGAAAACTGATGAATAAAATAAATGCAAAAGAAATTGATTTTGTGAAGTTTTTTGACGGAAAATGGATTCCGTCGAAGATTTTTGACGGAAAATAAATTCCATCGAAAACGGATGAATAAAATAAATGCAAAAGAAATTGATTTTGTGAAGTTTTTCGACGGAAAATGGATTCCGTCGAAGATTTTTGACGGAAAATGAATTCCGTCGAAAATGGATGAATAAAATAAATGCAAAAGAAATTGATTTTGTGAAGTTTTTGGACGGAAAACAAATTCCGTCGAAAACGGATGAATAAAATAAATGCAAAAGAAATTGATTTTATGAAGTTTTTCGACGAAAAATGGATTCCGTCGAAGATTTTTGACGGAAAATGTATTCCGTCAAAAAAGAATGAATTAAATTAATGCAAAAGAAATTTATTTTGTGAAGTTTTTCAACGGAAAATGAATTCCGTCGAACATGGATTAATAAAATAAATGTAAAAGAAATTGATTTTTTGAAGTTTTTCGACGGAAAATGGATTTCGTAGAAGATTTTTGATGGAAAATGGATTCCGTCGAAGATTTTTGACGGAAAATGAATTCCGTCGAAAACGGATGAGTAAAATAAATGCAAAAGAAATTGATTTTTTGAAGTTTTTCGACGAAAAATGAATTCCGTCGAAGATTTTTAACAAAAAAGCTATTCCGTCGAAAACGGATGACTAAAATAAATGCAAAAGAAATGATTTTGTGAAGATTTTCGACGGAAAAAGAATTTCGTCGAAAACGGATTAATAAAATATACGCAAAAGAAATTGATTTTTTGAAGTTTTTCTACGGAAAATGGATTCCGTTGAAGATTTTTGAAGGAAAATGGATTCCGTTGTAGATTTTTGACTGAAAATGAATTCCGTCGAAAATCGATGAATAAAATAAATGCAAAAGAAATTGATTTTATGAAGATTTTCGACGAAAAATGGATTCTTTCGAAAACGAATGAAT
>JAVKPL010014451.1:0-87670 GCA_032173675.1 Gastrolobium villosum
CATTGTACAACCCCCTGTTGTATTTCCTCCTGTATATTCCGGCAACGTTATCCGGGCTGCGTTGCAGGGGTCGGTGCATTGCAGCCGCGTCACCACTTGCTTGCCCATCTTGTGTATTTAAATGCCTAGGCCTCCGAGTCGTCTGGTTAAGACCCAGATCTGCCTGCTCCACTTGCCGTGGTCTTTGCAGGCCGAATCTCGGTACCCCCATTGTTGAATTTGGGTTCATAGGGATTCCGGTAGGGGCAATCTCCACCGGTTGCCGATCTTCTATGCGAGGGTTTGAACGGCGTAGATCTGTGACTACGCGATCAACAGCTCTGACTGGATCTGGGCTAGTCATCTGCCGGATCCGGGCCTCTAGCTCGTGGATCTGCCTCGCATCCGCCTGTCTCTGCAGCTCGCTCCGGCGCTCCCACTCCTCCATCCGGCGCAGGAGGGCATCCATGGCCAGATTCGGGCCTTGTCGGCCAGGTTCATCGATGGGCTGCAACCCCTGCATATATGGCGCATCAGGGTTGCAGGCTGGAGTGGATTCGGAGTCGGAGTGTACCTCACTAATGTGCACGGCATCCGGATCTGGATCTGCAGGCTGGAGTGCTGCTTCCCGATCCTCCTCCTGATTGGATGTCAGAGGGGGACGGAAACCACTCCTTGTGGCTCTCACCATTGCTCTTTTTGATAAATCGTGGGTTCGATTCCCACAGACGGCGCCAATGTTCTGCCTGTTGGCAGATGTGTCCAACGTAGGTTGGATGATTGATCTTGGATACAAGTGTTTCTCTCTAGATGCCTATAGATTAGGTATCTGGGAGGAACGTGGATCACTGACACTGACCTAGGCGTATGCCTTCAAGGTGTGTGTGTGATCTACAGTGTTTAGGATTAGAAAATGTGTACCTTACTGCTCTGCTTTACCTGCCTTATATAGCCCGGCTCTAGGGTTTGGTGGCTGGCCGAGGTGCAATGTGGGCTTCGGGCCGAGGTGCATAGTGGGCCTAGGTCTAGCCCATAACAGAAACCATTTAAAAAAATGTTAAAATTGACCGTGACAAGCACAGAGAAAACAATTGTTCAGAGCGAAGATTTAGACCTTTCCCAACATCAACTCCTATCACCTGAAGTATTCCCCTGTTTATAATCTGCACAATATACCACAATCACACAACAACCCAACTCAGCAGAAATGCGTATGCTTAAAGGAAGAATGAGAAAGAAAAGAAGACTCTTTTTCTCATAAATTTTAATTTTTCATTTTCTTAATCCATTGCATCATATACCACCACATTTTTATAAATTCAAATACTTAAAACCCTGAAAGTATATGGCAAAGTAAAATGAATAGTGATTAAAAATGAACATAAAAAAATACTCACAAACTCCACAATGATACCAATCATGCAAGCTCTAGAGTTCCATACTTCTGCCATCTTTGTGAATCCAACAAATGGAGCTTGAAATTGTGACTGTACTTTTGGAAATTCCACCTGAACAACGAGAGATACCCAATTGCTTCTTGGGTTCGAGGGCTGTGCGAGGAAATGGTGATGGTTGCAGCTGCTATCGGCTTGTGGAGTGAAATGGGTTCGGTTGGGCAAAGGAGCGACCGACGAGAAATTTTGCAGAATGTTTTAAAGAAAGCGAGTGAAATGGGTTCAGTAGGGATCTGCATGGGTCGAACAGAATCAGATTTTTTGAAAAACCGAACCGAATTGGTTTAAATGGTTCGGTTCGGAAGTTGTTTGGTTTGGTCCAAAACTGATTCGGTTCGGAGTGGTTCGGAACCGGTTCGGGTCGACCATCTTTTGAAAAGAAAAAATTTAAAAAATTTAAAAATAAAGTTATAAAAATTAATTTGGTTTGGTTTGAAAATGGTTCGGTTCGGTTCGGAAACGGTTCGGTTTTTAAACCGGTTCTAAAAATCGGTTTCGTTCATAAACCGGTTCTAAAAAGCGGTTCGGCTCATGAACCGGTTCTTTAAAAACCGGTTCGGTTCATGAACTAGTTTTTTAAAACCGGTTATTTTATGGAGCGGTTTGGTTCGGTTCATGGTTCGATCCACTTTCTTGGTTATTTTGCACACCCTAGGATTCAGTGACGATGACATGCTAAAGGGGGCAGATTAGCTCATTAGGGTTTGGACAAAAAAAGAACCAGAAAGAAATTGACGAGTGAGCGTAGGGTAGTTTTGTAATTTTGATATTTATTTTTAATTAAAAAAAAGCAATCCACAATCTGGCTCGTTTAAGTTAGGGTTGGATTGAGTCGGACTGAATCGAGTTGACAGCTCATTTAAGCCAACCCAACCCCATTCATTTATGACGGATTGACTCATTTTTACTAATCCTACAAGTATCATTTCGGTAAATATAAGGACGCCCAATAAGGACTTTGATTTGTAGATATGTCGGGATTAAATTAGCCTATGGTTCATATTACCAAAAAATATATAAAAAATTAGCCTCTGGAATCTGGATCAACATCATTGAAGATTTGAAGTAGCTGGACAAAAGAAAATGAATTGCACAATAATGCCTTAAGCAGAGGTTCAGTTAACATTCACATCACTAAACTAGTCACTCTGTTGACGGAAGTTGTCTTGTTCAAAACTATACACCAGCTGTAAAATATAATTTAAAATATTGAATCGGACTGATCGGTTTAGCTGAAAATTTAATAATTATATTAAGGCTTGAATTTATAACCAAAAAAGAAAAAAAAAATCATGTGTGAATAACGCCTTCGACAAAGGGCGAGTCATAAATAATACGTGCAAAGGAAAAAATATTTAATTGTATGGAGTGTACTCTAATATCTATAAGTTAAAACAATATTTTTTTGGAGTTGTTTCACTTTCAGTCCCCTCGTGGAACTTGCTAGCCACTGTAGTCATGATAATCGGTGGAAGTCCTCTAAGGCAGAAACGCCCACCAGCTATATATGTGGAATTTGTGCATGATGGTGAATCTCACTATGTCATAAATTGCACAAATCATTTAGAACACGCAAGCATGCAGGCAATTAATGACACAGGAAATACTTGGAACATTCCTACGTCTTTCCTGCTCAAGTATGGACACGCGTAAAGTCTACATAGACATTCAAATTAATCTGCTCAAACAACAGTCGTCTGAGAGCTTAAAGGAGATTTTGTCATTGTTTTTAGACTAAATACTTGTTTTTTTGTCCTCAACAAATTTTACGATACTCATTTTAATTCTTAATAAATAAAAATATTAATCGTGGTCCCTAAAAATTAAGAATGGACTCATTTAGTTAAAATTGTGATCTCTCACAAATTCAAAAACCACCCACATTAATCCCTCAAACGGATTGAAATTGGTTCACATTAAATTTTATAGGGATCACGAATAATCTTTTTATTTAATAGGGATTAAAGCGGAGATCGTAAAATTTTCTGAGGAACAAAAATGATATTTACTTTTATTTTTTATATATGTTGGCAAGGAAAAAATTTATAATTCACCTTGATTACCACGGTCCTTCAATTAAAATCTTGACACTTGGCTTAAAACAATTTTACTCTCTCCTCAAGTTTTACTCTGTCTCACTCTTATGTCACACTAAATATTATGTGATCCACGAATACTAAATATGCTTTCGTTGGCAAGTGTGAAAATATATAAGAAAAAAAGGAAATTATTTTCTCATATAATAGGAGATAATTTTCTCATGTTATGAGACATCGAAATTCATGTTATTCTTTTTATTTTTCTTATTTTTTAATAAATGATGGTTCTGATCACTTATTGTGTCTATGACTTGAGGGATAATATCTCGTGTGACATAAGAAAAGAGAAATCCTAAAAAAAATCAAGGGAGGAGGGGGGGCGGTGGGCGTAATGTAATTATAAAAATTTGGTTAAAACTGGAGAGGATAGAAGTAAAATATTTATTTATTTTTGTATATTAAAATTACACATTTGATTTTTATTTTCTTATCATATATATCATACATAATACGTATTGTATTATAAAATACACGTTTGATACAAACTCATTTCTAATACATTCCATGATATATATCGTTGCATTTGTTAATCATATTGTATCGTGCGAATCATATCATATATCATACGATTCAAATAACTATGATGGAGATAATGAAAATATATTTAAGGGATTTGCATTCATCATGTTAATGTAACATGACGACAAAAAATTTCATATACACATAATATTTTGTGAGATCCACATTTTTTGAAGTAAAAAAAATTATAGCACGAAAAATGAATCTCTATAACATAACATACTCACTTTTCTTACAAAAATAACTTTTATAAAACCATATATTTAAATAGATGTTTACATTAACGAAATTTCAACATTAAACTCATCAGGACATCAACATGCTAAAAATGACTTACGTTGCGATTTTTATTGTGTTGAGTTCTGTTGAAAGGTATTGCACTTTGCAGCATTAGATTTTTAAAAGACGCCGGAGAAGAATTTTGGTGGTCCTGAATCACCATTGATTCAGTGGTTTAAACCAATCAGAATAAGACAATTATTGAAGAGAGAAGAGTGAGAAAAAATAAAATATAAATTTTTGTATAAATATCATTTATTGAATGGAAGGACCACATGAAATCTGGAGCACTAAATATCTTTTCAAGACCCTGAGCTAGGGGCTGACGTAGGGCTACGACATCAACATGCTAAAAATGATTTACGTTCCAATCATGTCGGGTCATATTTGCTGATGGGAGTTATCCTATATGTTTGAATGACGTTTTTGAATACTTTATTAACGTGACAATTTTTTGAAAAAAGTTAGTAGTAGAGTGCTTCTGCCATAATTTTTGTAAGGGATTTATAACATGACACAAAAAAATTTCTTACATATATAATATTTTGTAGGATTCAAATTTTTTGAAGCAAAAAAAAAATTAAGACACGCAAAACGAATCATTATAACCTTACACAATCACTTTTCCTATACCATATAACGTATAAAATTTCTATGGATGTTTATTTTTTAATAAGGGTCATTATTTTTAAAACTTGAAATATGATTCATACTTTTTAAAATTAAAAATAGCCCTAAAAGAAAAAAAAATTTATAACAATGATAATTATATTTGTCGAGTACGACTTAAAAGTAATAAAATGAAATAAAACAACTACACCAAAAAAATTAAAAAATGAAATAAAACAATAATATAGACCGGGCAATAGCAAATGACATTTTTTGTGATTATATATTTATTAATAATTTTAACTAAAATTATTATTATAGTTACTCTGGAAAAATAACTATTCACATAAGAATTTTTAAACATAAGTTATGTCGATTGAAATTCATTTCTTGTCAAAATCAAGATCGTAACCATTCCGTCGTGTATAAATGGAATTTGCCATTGGAATGAAAGTCGTCCGTATTAATAACAAATTCCAAATGGAATAACGTGGGCTCTTTATCTAATGGGCCCAATAGCAGCATTTAATATGAGAAATGAACATCGTCCGTGTTACCAAGGGCAGATCCAAGGTAGGTGTTGGTGGGCCTAGGGTGAGCCCCCCAAGTTAAGGTTATGGTGGGGACAAAAAAAATAGTCTAAGAATTTGGAAGAGTCTTCAACAGATTATGTCTGAATCGGCCTCTGATTAAGGAATATCTTTAGTATTATGGATGCACCGAGAGTTTTTAGTGTATCTTCCATTCAAAATGTGATAGGTGTCTTACTTTTATCAAATTATTAATAAATAATTTATTTTAAAATAAAATAAGAAAGTAATTTGATATTAAGTAAGATACGTGTTACATTATGAATAAGAGATGCACAGAAAATTCCATGCACACGAAAAACTAAAGAAATTTTCTTGATTAAAGTAGTACCAAGCACAGTTATCTCCTCAAAATGGGAGTTTTACCTGAAGCAGGTGCCTTTATTGCTACCATAGTACCATATGCCTTTTCCTTTAGATCTCAATTATTTGTTCTTTCATCAGTTTCTTGCTTTATTTGATATGTGGTACGCCGGTACATTAGAAAAAGAAATATGGTTAACAAAACTATAAAGCAAATGTAAACTTTGCCTTAGAGTCACTTATCAGAAGAGAACAAAAGCAGAAAAAAAACAGTTCAGATTACATACCAAAAAAGCTTATTCATCCAATAATGGGCATAGAAGTTAATATTCACCCAATAATCAGCATATTCACCCAAGTGATGGGAAACTTGTAACTAAGATAAACAGGCACCCCAGCTCTATCCAATCTCTAAAAATTCCTTTAAGAAAATGATGAGACTAAAAAACTAGTTTGGAAATACAATTATGTTATTTTTAAAGGAAAAAAAATACACAACTAACTTTTATACTTGAATGAATTTTTGTGCAAAAATCTGTGTAGGAAAACAAGTATTTTCCTTTGGTTTGGATCAAAATTCTTTCGACTTTTATTTAATTTCTTTTAGCATATACAAAAAATCACGCTATTTTCTCAACTCTCCACACAGGAAAGTGAGAAAACTGTTGAGAGATTTTCTGGCTTTGCAATAGGGGTTAACATTCATCATTTAACATAACATAATAAAGTTTTCTACAAACACAACATTTATGGGACCCACACTTTTTGAAGCAAAAAAAAAAAAAAATTTAATGCACTCAACAAATCTCTATAACATTACACAATCACTTTTCCTACAACATAATTCTTATAAAACCGTTACAATAATTACATTGCTTCATGCTTTCAAGCAAACAAATCCCAAAACCTGCCCAACCTCATTAAATAACCCTTAAATTTTACAAATATTTGATTTTTGGTCCTTTACAAAAAAAATAAAAAATAAAGTTAGAATTCTTTTGTCATAAGCCACTAATATTGGTGTAGTAGTGAGGAGTTTGAGTATGTTGTATTAGGTCATGTGAGGGGTTTGGGTATAGGTTGTATTCAAAAAAAAAAAAAAAAAAAAAAAACTTTTGTCATGACATAATTCGTGACATCACATAATGATCTCAGTAAGCCAAAATATATGACTTGTTTAGTTCTCCCCCCGAGTCCTAAGTTCATATTCGAGTAAAGAGTCATGTGACGACTTTCTACCTGTAGAGTTATGAAGCCAACGTGCAACACAAGGCAAAACAAAATTCATGCATTGCAAATCATTATAAATACAACATTTTGCTTAAAAATATTACTCAAATTAAACTATAGATTAGCGAGCAAAACTTCGGCTTTCTAATTCCTTATACTCCTATATATATCTTCGATTTCAAATGGAATTTCCTTTATCCTCCATTGAGAGTGGAGTTCAAAAGATCAAGAGAAACATATTCTCCTCGAACTTTGATCTCTACTCCTTTGTATGTCCTTCTGCTTATGATACTGCATGGTTAGCGTTAATACCTGACCCCCAATATCCTTCCCAACCTATGTTTAAGAATTTATTGGAGTGGTTGCTGAACAACCAGAAACCGGAAGGGTTTTGGGGAGAGAGTGACACCTTTGGTAAACCCACCATTGAATCCCTTCCTGCAACCCTTGTTTCCATGGTTGCACTCACAAATTGGAAAACTGGCGCATCAATGGTAGAGAAAGGTATATAAATAACCATGGTTTGCATTCAAATAAACTTATCTCCAATCCAAAATAAGAGGATTGGGGTGGGGGGGGGGGGGGGGGGGGGGGGGGGGGGAGTTATTTTTCTTTTATATTATCAATTTGAGTAAGGTTATAGTTACAACCTTTTTTTTCTTTATAACCTCTTACAACCATATCTTATTACCGTTGATTTCCGTCAATCAACGGTTATCATTTATTATGAATTAATAATTAATTAATGAGTTTAATTTTCTAAAATGATAACCGTTGATTGACGGAAATCAACGGTGATAATATATGATTGTAAGAGGTTGTAAAGAAAAAATGTTATAACTATAACCTTCCTTTATAAATTTTACTAAAAATCTTGTATTTTTTTTTCAAATTCTAAGATTACGTTATTTTAGAGTTGTAGAAAAAGTGTTAACTCCTTTGTATTCTTTCAGCTGCCCAAAATATATTATTATTTTATTAATATTCTAAATTAATAGTATGGTTATCAATATCGATTACTGTTTAAGAGTAACAATGCATGTCCTCCATGCACAAACCTAAAACAATATATATTTTTCACAAATTCTGGTTTTTTATGCAACTTTTTAATATTAACGATTGATCTTTTGCCCAAAGATCTTTGCACGTAATAAAGATGAGGTTTGCATTTATCATTTAACATAACATAAAAAAGTTTTCTATACACACAATATTTTGTGGGAACTACATTTTTTGAAGAAAAATAATTAAGACACACAAAATGAATCTCTATAATATTAGACAACCACTTTTCGAAGAACGTAACTTTTTGAATAGTTTAAAAAATTTGAGAGGGTTTGATGTAACTTGTTGGATAGGCATTTTTCTCTGACAGAAATCTCCACCTAATAAATATGCTCTCCTAACGGTGCGGATTAGAATTAAGAATATTCATGGATTTCAATACGCATATTTTATCGTTGAAAGATTCCTTTCTTGAGCAACCCCTTTGAAAAACCGTTAATTGATGGTCCGTCAATATTTGCATGAGTATTTTTTTACGGACAAAATTCGGTTAAAAACTTATATCGGTAAATACGAATTTTTTTAGGGGAATATATTTCTCATATATTTTATAAGATAAAATTATCATATGCACGTACAAAATAATTTTTATTAATATGAGATAATTTTATTTTATGTAACACGTATTCCTATTATTTAATAGTGTACGTTTAAATTAATGAAAAAAGCAACAAATTATTATATGTGATTTGAGATCATATCTCAAACTAAAATGTTGAAATAATAAATTTAATGGTTATTTATATGGTTATCACTCAGCACATAACTAATTTAGTTAATATTTAACTTGATTAGAATATGCTTATTTTGGAACTTGTAGGACGGTCATTTATTGGTGCAAATGCGGATAAGCTACTCAGTGAAGTCAAAGATGATTGCCCTCGTTGGTTCGCTATGGTGCTGCCTTCCATGGTTGAACTTGCCGATACAACGGGTTTGGATGTTGTCTTCCCAGAAGCCGTAAAGGATACGATGTCGTACATCGTTAGCTGTCGGAAAAGTTTTCTTAACAAGTATATACATATACTCGTATTTCGAAATGCTTATTAATTAACTTCAATTTTTTTTTAGATAACAAAATCAACTAAAAATACTGTACAATTAATTGCTTAAACATGTAGGGAGCTGGAAGTGGGGGATTTACATTGTTACCCTCCAATACTCTCGTACCTTGAAGCTTTGCCTCCGTCATATGTTAGCGAAGAGGATATATGTAGCAATTTGAGTAGAGATGGCTCATTGTACCAATCTCCCTCTGCCACTGCAAAAGCATTCATGGCTACTGGGAAGAAAGAATGCCTCTCGTATTTACAGTCCTTAGCACAAAAATGTCCAAACGGAGGTTTATATATATATATAGCTTTAATTATACGTTCTATCTAAAGATATTTAATAATTAAATCAAGGAGCTCGGAAAGTAAGAAGTTTTCTTCTTGTTCTTTTTTAATTTTTTTTCCCTGCAGTTCCACAAGCTTATCCCATGGATGAGAACCTTATAAAGCTCTGCATCGTCAACCAATTACAGAAGTTGGGGTTGAGCGAGTACTTCGCAGGAGAGATTGAAGTACTTTTGGCACAAGTTTATAGGTAAAACCTAAGCACTCCACACTTCAAAAATTTCTAAGGTATAGTGTCCGATATTTTTTGACGGTCCCTAAAACTTCCAATATGCGTCATAAAAATTAAAAAAAGTTCAAAGGTTGCATTGCATTGAGTTTTTAGTTACAACTATTAGATTTGTTGGATTATGATTACTATTTTATTGAGTTTAATATAAATATTTGGGATATCTTGTGTTTCTTTGCAAAATTGATGAATATTATAAGTTTAACTCATTTTTTGTTAAATTATTGAATATTAAATATAATATATACTACATAAATTAAAAATAATATTTAATATCAAAACATGTCCTAACGTGTCAAAATCTAATATTTTTTAAAATTAATATGTCGACGAGTCCTATTTGCATGAAATTAGAGTAATAATAATCTAGATTACCAACAAAAAAAAAAAGAGTAATAATAATCTGATAAGGTCATCCAAAATACTACTTGATTCTTAAACTTCAATAAATTTATCTTAAAAAATAATTCTATCAAAAGGAAATACATATTTTATTAATAAACTTTCTGACTACCCAAATTAAATTTGTCATTTTTTGCTTTTTTTAGAAACTACAAGGAGCAAAATTCAAGGGTAAAGGCATCCAATTTTAATGCATCGCAGCTTCACAAGGATTCTCTCGCATTTGAGCTCCTGCGCACGCATGGATACAAAGTATCACCACGTATGGCCTTTTTATTGGCGTTATTATTATTTTTTTATATATAAAAAGTTTATTTTTGATAAGAATAAAAAGTCACTTATCAATAAAGTCGACCCGGAGAGTTTGAATCGACGCCTTAACCAAACTCTCAGCCAATTGTGACGATTTTGTTGGCTCGGCGTTATTTAATTACAAACGACTAAGCTTTAACTTGTTATGGTCAATTTGGTATGGAGACAGACAATTTCTGGTTTAGTTTTTAATACAAATTTCCTTAAAAAAAAAAAAAAAAAAACTTATTTACGAATATTTGACTCTTATTTTTGCCCACCTACCAAACTGACTTTAATTAAAATATATGTTTTCCATGCAGTAAGCTTTTGTTGGTTTCTAAGTCACGATGAAATTCGAGGTCAAGTTGAGAAAGATTATGAGCATTTCTCAAGTGCAATGCTTCATGTCTTTAGAGCCTCAAACCTAATGTTCAGTGGAGAATACGAACTCGAGGAAGCTAAAAACTTTTCAAGGAAACTTCTTGAGAAAATCGTTTCAGCAGGAAATGGAGACCGACGACAGGTCAATTTGTTCAACCTTACACAAAATAGTCCAAATTCTATTTGCTGACCGTTTATGTCCGAATTCATGACACCAGTCATTTTATTCGAACTTTGTATACAACTTGGATTTTGTTTCTGTGTGAACCTTTGCATGACTTTTATATAATTTCTGTTAAAATTTAATGTTTTCTTCGGTAAATAGTTTGAATGGACAAAATTGAAATAGGAGGATGTCCAGGGTAGGGGTGTAAATGGGTTAAGTCAGCCTATGGGGACCTAACCTTTTATAAAAATTTATTTAGAAAATATATCATATGTTTTTTTTTTACATGTCGGGCCTATAAGCATACAGGCCGGCCACTATCATATTATTTATTGTAAATAAAATAAATAAAATAAGTAAGATTATTATTTTAACAATTTTGAATAGTAAAGTAATATTATTTTAGTTTTCCTTTAAGGGATAGGATATTGTTACAACCAATTAGTGTTACTACTAATTAATTTCACTGTTAGATCGATACATTGATTCAACGGTTATATTTATTTCAATCTTTGTATTGTTATGATTTTTCATATTTAATGTGAAAGCATTAAATTATATGGGAAATCATAACTATACAAAGGTGAAAATAAATATAAAATATTAAATACGGGGAATCATAACTATACAAATATGGAAATAAATATAACCGTTGGATCAACATAATCAATCTAACGGTGAAATTGATTGGTAGTAACATTGGTAATAACACTAATTGATTGTTACCATATCATTCCCCTTCTTTTTATTGTTGAATGTTAAATAGATTAACAGGCCTAGGCCAAAACTCTTATTTTTAAATTATAAGTCAGATAAAATTTTGACACTAATAATTAATCAGGTCGTGTTCGGGTTGAATCTATTCGTGTTCGTGCCAGACACAGGTCGACCCGAACCCGAGCCACGAACACGATTTGCCACCCCTAATCAACATAATCAATCTAACGGTGAAATTGATTGGAAGTATCATTGGTAATAATATTAATTGATTGTTACCATATCATTCCCCTTCTTATTATTGTTGAATGTTTAATATGCTTAAACAGATTAACAGGTCCGACTTATTTAAGTCAAAGCCTAGCCTATTTACACCCCTCGTGGAGAGTTAATCTCTTAAATTTTTTTAGAGAAAAAAGGAAAAATGAAAAATGGAATATATATGATTAATTTCTTAATTAACGAAACATTAAAGTGATTAGGTTTGCAATAACAAACCCATCATTTTTAATTCTTTACGAATTGCAACCACTTAGACTTCATAGATAGTCATCCTAACGAAGTTTTTGTTGAATATCTTGAGATTGATATGTTATAAGTCATTTCATTTAAGCTACTTTTGTTAGAAGATTTATTCCTTCACAACCTATACCTTTTTAGTAAAAAAATATACAGTAATAAAAATTCCAACTTTAAGACTGTCATGCTTGCTTCTGTAGATGGAGCATGAATTGAATCTTCCATGGTTTGCTCGCCTGGATCATTTAGAGCATAGAATGTGGATAGAAGAAAAAGAAGCCAATGCTCTGTGGAAAGGAAAGGCATCATATAATAGGTATGCATATAAATGCATATATACAGTTCCACTTCTACTTATTTATTTCCCACTTTAACATATGGGGATGAGACAATTCTCTATTTGTAGGGTATCATATTTCTATAACAACGAACTGCTACAGCTTGCCACTCAAAACTTTGATTTTAAGCAATCAGTATACAAAAATGAGCTGAAGGAACTAAAGAGGTCTAGTACAATTTCTGTTATTTTATTTTATTTTATCAAGAAATCACTATTTTCAAAATTTGAATATAATTACTTAATTGGCTTTTGGTGGTGCCTTGCATTTGACTTTTGATATATAGGTGGTGTGAAAACTGTGGGATAAGTAATATGGGATTTGGCAGAGAGAAAACCACTTATTGTTACTTTGCTATTGCTGCTAGCACATCCCTCCCTCATGACTCTTACATACGAATGCTTGTAGCTAAGAGTGCAATTATAGTGACAGTGGCAGATGATTTCTATGATATGATCGGGTCTCTCACTGAACTTGAATTTCTCACGGATGCAGTTGGAAGGTACACCAAATTTCTATCTCTATTTTTCACACATTCAAAAATTGATTGCTTGTGATGAAGTCTATTCAACAGAAGATGCATTCTTCACAATGTTAAAATCTCTTTCATGTAAACACCTTTTTTTTTTGAAACTATAGATGGGATTCCAGGGGCTTAAGCAGCCACAGCAAAGTTATATTTGATGCCCTTGATAACCTTGTGAGTGAAGCTACTAGCAAATATCTCCAACAAAGTGGAACAACTGATATATCAGGCAACTTGAAAGATCTAGTAAGAATTATAAATATATCTAAAGTTTTCAAAATATTGTTATGAACTTCATGCTCAGAGTAATAACATTGAACCCTTTGTCACCTCTGTGAAGTGGTATGAAACTTTCCTTTCGTGGCTCATAGAGGCAAAGTGGAGCAGAAATGGACACAAACCAACCATTGATTGTTACTTGAAGACCGGCATGATCTCTATTGCCACACATAACTTGGTGCTTCCAGCCTCATGCTTTCTGAAACCAAGCTTACCAACTGAGAAACTTGGGCCAATACAATATGAACCCATAACAAAGCTGCTAATGGTTATTTCTCGTCTATTAAATGATGTACAGAGCTATCAGGTAATCAATCAAACTAGTTCAGTCAACCAACAAACCCCAAGTCATAGTTCACATTATATATTATTTAGGGTGTATTTATATTGGGGTTTGCATTTGTCATTTAACGTGACCACAAAAAGTTTCCTAAGTATAACACATTTTGTGGGGCACACAACATTTTGTGGGGTCCACACCTTTTGAAGCAAAAAAAAAAAACTACGGCACACAAAACGAATCTCTATAATATTACAGAATCACTTTTCCTACGATATAACTCTTATAAAACCCATTTATATTTATTTGATTGGGTTATCTATTCTTGTGTGGAATCTAATGCTTATATGTGCTTCTGCAGAAGGAAAAAGAAGGAGGAAAATTGAATTCTGTTTTAGTCAAGTTGATAGAGAATCCAGAACTTGATATTGAAGAATCAATTTCTTTTATAAGAGAGGTAATTGAGAAAAAGAAGGAGGAGTTCCTTGAACATGTTCTGATTGATGGACTCTGTGATTTTCCTAAGCCTAGCAGGCAGCTCCATCTGTCTTGTTTGAAAGTTTTTGAGATGTTTTTCAACTCCAGAAACAGATTTGACTCCAATACAGAGATGGTGGAGGATATAAACAAAGCAATATATCTTCCTGTGAGTAAAACTCCAAAGCGTCTTACTCTTCATCCATCTCCAAAGAAGAAATATGCAATAACAAAACTCCAGTTCAATTTCTCATTCAAACATAATAACAGGATAAATCTCACTGCACATCAAGTTTCTGCACTAACCTTAAGTAATGGATATGAAATGGCGTTTACTGCACCTAAAACTGGGCCTCGCTTCATTTAAATCAATTGAGGAAGAGGAGAAGGATGGAGAAAAAATGGAAATCTTGTACTGTGTATTCTAGCTACCAATAAATGCTGTGTGTGTTTTGTATGATGTAAACCCAAGATATTTTAGTGATACTTAAAAGTGTGTATTATAGTTATAATGTACTATGATCCAAGTCCAACCATTTCATCTTGGGACTATTATCTGTGAATATTGTCAACCTTGTATTTTTATGTTGTCTGTTGTGTACACCTTCCAAGTGCAATGCGCAATTTAATATATTTTCGAATATTAATAAATTCCATTAATATAGTATAATGTATGATATTTTAAAAATTAAAAAATGGCAGCAGTATTATTCAATGACTAATATATTGATAGAAAAAGCTAACATGTCCGTCTCAAATATCAACGACCCATAAGTCTTCTGGAACATTCATTCATTAGGGAATAGATAGCAAAATTCATTGATGTTAATAATAGGACTAGGATCTTATTTAACGTTATCATCTAACTCATTAAACTATATGAATGTATTATTAAATTCAAGCTAAGGTGGAAATTGTTCTGCCAAAAAGAAAAGGAAAAACCAGAAACGAAGAGGAATATTTGACTTCAAATCTCTTAAATATAATATATTTTATTAGGGAAGTATCCATTTATAATTTTTTTTATAAATTTTTGCAAATTACACTATCTAGTACACATAAATACACTCTTACACATGTAAATTAGGGGTGTGCAAAATAACCAAAAAATAACCCTCCCCTATTTCATTTGCTTATACAGAGATTTAGCTGGTTTTAAAAAACTCTTTTTATTCATTATGGTATTTGTACTTGGTACTCAACATTTTGATAAGATGGACAACTAATGTTGCCATGTAAGAGCAAAAATCTTCTTTTAGGGGTTCACAAAGACTACCCAATAAATTGATTTTTATAATTTTATTTTTTTAATTTTTAATTTTTTTGGTTTAAAACTAGGCACTGCATGGCCAGCTCCTCGAAATGTCGCAAATGTAAGCCCCTCATATTCTTGATACCACCCACTAACCTGTTCCAAGGAGAATATATCATTAGAAATTGAATACATGATAGCAAACCCAATTGAGTTATTTTCTAGGGAAATAGTAATCTTATCTCAGGTAAGACTACTATCTCATATCGCCGTATAAATGAAATTTGTACTTCCAGAATTATGATACAGAAATATTGTGTAAGAAACTCTCATAATGTTAAAAAAAAATAACCCTCCCCTGTTTCATTTGCTTATACAGAGATTTAGCTTTGGTCAATCGGAACCAGTATTACTCTTTTTATTCATTATGGTATTTGTACTTGGTACTCAACATTTTGATAAGATGGACAACTAACTAGTGTTGCCATGTAAGAGCAAAAATCTTCTTTCAGGGGTTCTCAAAGACTACCCAATATCACAGTCTTGATTCTTATTTCGTAGAAGGTGGGGATTCGCCAAGAAGGAAGGAGGAGAAGAATGCCAGTGAGTTGCTTGGTTTAAAACTAGGCACTGCATGGCCAGCTCCTCGAAATGTCGCAAATGTAAGCCCCTCATATTCTTGATACCACCCACTAACCTGTTCCAAGGAGAATATATCATTAGAAATTGAATTGATGATAGCAAACCCAATTGAGTTCTTTTCTATACAGAAATATTAATGCCCAACTGAAACCTTGGTAACACCTTTTAAAATCATTAGTTAGTTGAATGCGAAGTGTTCTTACCCTGCAAATATTTTTACTAAATGTTTCTATTTTTTGTAATCTTCATGAGACTTCACTACAATATTTAACACCTTCGGTGAAGCATGTCTTTAGAGTTGCCCAATGAAGTGTTAATTAAATTAATGGCTTTTTATACTATAATCCGAGGGGAAAAGTGGTCTTCAACACACCCATCGAAGCTAAGCTGAATCTTTGTATGTACTCAAACTTCGCTACTGACCGCACAATCAAGATAATATCGGAGGGTATTCTGGTCTCATATGTTGCGGGCGGTACGTGGTTTAGCCGGGTTTCTTTATAAAACCACCTTCTAAAATGGATTCTGAACAGTGCAGAAGCATAGGAAAACGGCACAAAAATGAGAATGATAGGCATCGACCTTACCTGGGTGTTCATCAAATTCACTGTCAACCAAACGCATGCAAAGAGGAATGCCAACTTCATTTGCATAGGATTATTTCAAAATCCACCCAACCAAACACCACCTTAGAGTTTCCCAATGAAGTGTTAATTAAATTAATGGCTTTCTATACTATAATCCAAGATAAGGACAATATATTTTCCGCAAAAGAAAACGAAGCAATATGCCTTCAATTCACGATCCCTTACCTCCTTTTTATGGTACCAAGGCCTCCATCGCTTAGTGATAGGCAAATCTAGAATTTTTAAGCTGTATCTTGTGGACAGCACTGGCACCCTACCATCAGTGTCTCCACTGAATGGTCAAAAATGAAAAGACAAAGAAACTATGAGAAAATGTTAATGTTGCACCACAGGGCCTAGAATTAACTAGAATTTACCTGTAAACCCAAATTCTAAGTCCTGCTGAAATAAGCTTCCTGTAAATTGGGATAACAGAAGGCTTTGATTGTGCCCAGCCCTCAAATATGTCATTGCTGTTTTAAATTAACAAGGGTACATTTAGAGAAAAGACAAGCAAATATTCCACTACTTTTTCACATCATAAACAAATAAAGATATTTAAACTCTATACACTTCTAACATGGCCAAAAGAAAGTGAAAATGGTAAAGTATGTACTTGCAAATACTCCAATTCTTCAGATTGTGACCATCACTGACATGGAGGGCCTTCTGAACATCCGGTCTATTATAAAAAACTTTAGCATAGTCATCTAGACATGGATCATAACCACCCATGATCCTAGGCATCTAGTCAACCAAATCCAAAAAGAAAGTGTCAGAACAGCACAACACATACACACACATATATATGATAAAAAAAAGTGGATCCAAATTTAAAATATTATGTCATATGTACACTTATTTTTAAATATAATTCTTAATATGAATTTACAAATGTATGAATATTATGCATGTTGTTAAACTTAATATGTTGTCATATGTGTGAGTATCTGTCTGATAATGTTTTCTTCACTCACCATTTTAGATGAAAGCTTTGGCGTTTGCATAGATAGATCGTTTGCACGCGCTGTACTGGCAAAGCAGACAGAAGTGTAGAGGCTGTAGATATCAATTTCGTTGTACTGTTTCATTACTTCAGCCACTCCTTCATTACAATCTTTATTACTCCATGGATCACTGCTGTTAAAGTCACAACTTCTTCTGATTGTTTTGTGAGTCTCATCAGATATCACTGCATGACTCCAAGCATAATCAACCAAACCTAACCAATCCTCAGCATCAGATGTTTGAGGATTTCCCAGCTGCAAAAAAAAAAAAAAAAAGATAATTTTTTGTCCTTCATATTTATGTTATTTCCAATCTATTGTGCCTAGTGCTCAGTTATTGGTGGTAGAACATTATGTGACTTTTCATTAATTGATCTAATTTTCAAATTATGCCAAGGAACTAAAGTATAGACATGCTAATACTACAAGGGGAATATTCTTAGTAAAGCAAGATTCTTTAGGCTTTGATTTTTTTTTTAGCAATTGAAATTTGATTTTTAAATTATGTAGGACCATACCAAAATGCCCTTGAGATTAATATGAAGGGAAGGGTCCTTGTTCCTATCTTGGATGAGTTCAGCCAGCTCCGGTACATACTTTCCTGAAAAACATGTTTCATGATCAATTTAGAGGACTAAAAATGACAGGTTCAATGATCTGTTGTTAATTTCAGTACCTGCATAGCTTTCCCCTGCTATGTAAAATGTCCTAGTTCGATATGATGGAAATTTGAGGAACCAATTGTGGAGAAAAGTGTAAGCATCATTAGCTGTTTCAAACAGTCGATAGAGCACAATTAAATTTTGTATAAGCTCGGAACAATAAAAAAAAAAAAATGTAACCTGCTTTGAAGGAAAAATAGTAAAAGTCATTATGCAAAAAAAGATATTAGGACCTGTGAAGTCATCTCCCAGTTGTGCATATTCACTGGTTGTATTTGAGTAGGAAAAGCCAACTCCAACAGGAGATTCCACGAATAACATGTTGGCTTCTGCATTATCAAATTTCACATAAATCAAGAATTCTAAGCATCATTTAATAATGCTCTGTAGGGACAAATAATGGAGAATTGATGTATGGTATCATCAGAATTTTATATATTGGCATAGAAAGCAGTGAGGTGTACTGTGCAAAAAGTATAATATAATATGGGATAGGATATTCTAGCTATCTTTTTTTCTTACCTACTCATCTTCAATACCATTATATCATAATCTCACTCTTTCTTTAAATAAGGTAAGCAAAAAAATATATATATATATAATAATCTATTTCATATAATATATATGTTTGTCGTTCTCGTACCTTTATTCCAAGAGAAATTATTAAATTTAAGGCCCTTGCCGTTGGTGTCCACTAAAAATGGGCCAATTTCCTGTGTCGCTCCATATCCCACAGAAGAGCACCCAGGACCTAGAACAAAAAAAAAAAAGGCACGTTATGCCACCTTGGCAGAGAACATGTGTCAAAAGAAAAAACAGCAAATGAAATTAGCAGGATTGTTAACTTTAAAACCGAAAGAAAAAAGAGCAAATGAAATGAGCAGGATTGTTAACTTTATGAAATGAATTGAAAAAAAAAAAGTCACCTCATACCCTCCCCCCACCACTCAATTAAGAAAAAACAAAATAAAAATTGTTATGACAGTGAGGTCCAAAGTCCCAATATATATTTTTTTATATATATTTATACGATGTCACACATTGCAAGAAAGACATTATAGTTTATATTCTAATTAACCACCATATATAGCATGATCATACCTCCATTAAGCCACAGCACCAATGGTTTGTCTTGAGGCTTAGTCATGGCCTCATAGAACCAATAAAAGAGTGCTCTTCCATTGGTTCCATTGACTGTAACATATCCAGCGTAGTGCTGGAAATCTACAGGAGGCTGGCCAGGCAAGTTGGTCACAAGATCACCATTATTCACAGATCCCAATTTCCTCCCAACACCCCATTGGCTATCTCTAGAAGAAATAGCAGGCTTCAATGATAGAAACAGTATAAAAGCCAAAATGTAGAAAATTGTATGCTTCAATATAATATTATCCATATTATGGGAATTAGTTGATGAACAATGAGAACTAGATGCCTATTTATACTGACTCATGAGGACTACTTTGTTCCTGAATGGCCCATGAAGGGTTGAAATTTTAGAAAAGCAGATAGGATGAGAGAGTCCTATCTGGCAACATCTTTGATGGGTTGAACATGATTTGACGTATGTCATGGATGTTAGGTTGCTTCAGGAGCATTCATAGGCATTTTCACCTATGTAATGTCATTAAAAATAAATTAATTCAAATTAATGCAGTTTTTCCAAATTTATTATCAAGACTATTTGGGCGCACTAGCGAGATTGTGTTGCTAACTCACTTGGCACAAAACAATCATTCAATATCGCTAGTACAGTAAATTAAGCATTAAAATTGATTCACGTGATTTGATCCTCTGAAAATGGAAAGGAAGAAATTTTTAATTATTAAGTCGTTATTATTAATAATAAATTTGAATATCTTTTAAATTTGTTAAAATTCTAAAAATAGGCTACACAAATTAAAATTATTTAAGATTAATTTAGTTAGTGGACGATACAAATTCTACTGCATTAAATTGGAATTTTATTTTTTTAATGACGTCACATAGGTCAAAAAGCCGGTATTCTTACATTGAACAAGATTGAGTGGAACCTCCGATTGTGATAAAACTGATAATATGGGTAGCGGCACTTTAGCATCAGGTAGTCACATGAATAAATTTAGGATGAACTCGAGAGAGTTCTTTCTGTTTTGGTAAATATTCGTTCCCGTCCATGTAAAACTAAAGTTTAGAAGGGAAAAATATGCATGATATGATTGATTGTCCTAATCTTTACCAAATAGATTCCGTAGATACATTAGGTTTCACTTTTTTTTTTTTGGCAAATATATATTAGAACTAACAGCGCCACGCCCACAGTTTGAGTAAAAACAAAACGAATCAACGCGCAAATCGCTTATGCTAAGTATTAATTATTGTTATTTTCAATGATGAACATATCAAAATATGTTAAGGAAAAGGGAGAAAAGAATGTTGAGAAAACTTCAAACCCAAATCTCATTAATTAAATTTATAATATTAGTATGGGTTCACTTTTTGTATTTACTATATATATGTTTTATACAATAAGTCCAATACGACATCGTTTTGGGACGAAAATCATGGTATTTTTATAATTTTAATTTATTTCAAAGTTATTATAAACTTTATAATTATAATTTTTAAACTTTCAATCTCAAAATTATCTCATTTTATGAGTAAATGCAAATAATTTATCTGCGTAACAATAGAAATATATATATATATATATATATATGAGGCAGGATCCTTTGACACCGGTGTCAAATTTGAAAATTAACACCTCATCTGAGAGCCGTTAGATAAAAAACGATCAATGGTGTCACATACTTACAAATCAGAGTCGTTGATCTTTTTTGATCTAACGGCTCTCAGATGAGGTGTCAAAAGATCCTAACTACTATATATATATATATATATATAGAGAGAGTGATAATATATCATTATCATCATCCTTATCGTGATCCTCTGAACTGAGGGTGCACTCATCTTTGTTTCTTAGTTTTATTCTTATTATAATCCGTAATCAACCGATTTCCGAAAATTCTCTTTTTGGATTGCTCCTTTGGTTTTTGGGGCTTTGTCCCGACTATGTCTAGTCCGACTTGCGTCGGTTATCCAATAATGACAGGTGAGTCTCCCAGCAAAATCTTTTCTACAAATATAAGATTTCGAACTCGAATCCTTGCTTAAGCGAACCCACGTACCTTACCATTTGAGCCAATCGGTATTTCCGAAAATTCTATACTTTAGTGTTTGGCAATTGGCTCCATGATGTAAAAACTACGCATTCCAATAGACAAACCTGGTCAACATGAGCGAAGACAAATAATCGGTTAGAATTACAACACCAGTCATCGTTTCATAGTCGATTATGTTCTAATCAGTACACAATTCATTTAATTTATCTGTATTAACTTCATAAATATGGTAAGGTATATGAAAAAGTTATAATTATATAAAAATATATTAATGATAATAAACAAAGAGAATAAAAATATTAAAATAAATAATTATAAAATTATAATCTTTAATTAACCTAATTTTTTTTCACATTCATTTCCGTTATTTATATCTCGAAGATAAGCATTGATGAAAAGAAATTTATATTTGTTAAATTAAGGATCCCCGCATTTAATAGAGATTATGTTATGAGACTGATTTTGATTTGATATTTAAAAGTGAATTGTCAGAAATATGCATTTTCATGCAATTTAATATTTGGCCTTATTGAAAGTTTACTTTATATATAAATTAGTATCTGTTTTTTAGAGTGATTTAATCTCTTAGTTTACTTTTTGACTGATTTAATTACTTAATTAGTAATAACTCATAATTATCATAATTTTTTATGAATAACTTTAGCATTTAAATAAGAATGTTATAGTTACTATCTCTTACTATTAAATCTTATACGTTAATTTCCGTCAATTTAACGGTTGTAATTTATTTGGTCATATTCATTAATTAATTATTGATTTTCAATAAATGATAAATTGACGAAAATCAATAGTTAAAATTTAATGATAAGAAGTAGCAAGAAAAATAGAAAACAAATATAACCTTTCACTTTAAATAATTATGTAGTATGATATCACTCACAAAACTTAAATGATATTAAATATTTGAATTTTTCACACAAAAAAGGAAAGAAAAAAAATCAATGATTATGTTTGATGCGATCTTCTTGGACTTATTTGTCAAACACGATTATTGTTAAAGATTATATCTTAATAATTACTAAAGGATTTAAATATTTATTAAATAACATAAAATATTTAAATTTATCTGCCAAAAATAAAATAAAAAATCAATTATTAAGTTGTTAATAATGATAATAAATTTACTATTTTTAAATTTGCAATGATTCTAAAAGTTATGATATTAATTATTATTTGATTAAATTAATTTAATGTTAAATTTTAAAATAATAATAGTTACATTTTTTATTATCATAATTATTATATAATAATGATTATTTATGACGATAATCAATATTTATATTGGGTGATGAGATAACTATGTAAGAGGTAGTAAAACTTGGCATGAGGGCGGGTGGCGTAATCTCGACTCTCGTTGAACGCAAACCGCATGTTTATCCCCGATGAGAGACTAATCTCTCATCCATGTGACAGTGGTTGTATTAATGGTCGTTTAGATGAATCTTTTTAAAGAAAAACTTTGTATAATGATAAAAGCAAAATTTATTTCGGTAATTTTTATGCCTCAAAAGAATTAATTTTCGATTATCAACCAGGCATATCTTGAGGAAATTAAAAAAAAATTATACATTATTTTTAAAAAAAAGACTTTTCTTTAAAAAGCTAAAATTACTTTACATTTGGATATAGTAATTGAAAAACACTTTTTACTAAAAGAATTGTTTGTATACCAAAATTAAAACCATTTTTTATATGTAAAATTATTTAAAAAGGCATGTAAAAGTAAATCATGGAAGCAATATTTGACATTAATTAGGACAATAATAATTATCATTATAATGTGGAAGTAAGATTTACAAATGACACCCAAAAAAAAAAATTCCACTTGAATAAAGAACCACTTCAACCCAAAATCTTAAGGTGTTGGGTGAGGACTTTTTTAATGATTTATATTATTCTCTAACACACCCCCCACACAAGAGCCCTTTGGACTTGAAGTGTGCATATTAACCCAAAACCTTAAGGTGTTGGTTTACCTTTTTGTGTTTATATTAATTACCATGTAAATAATCCCCCTCAACAAAAGCCTATGGGGTGAGGTTATATTAATAATTTTATATATGTCAGTAGAGTTATATGGAAATCGTTTTTCCCTCTACAGAGGATTTAACAGCAATCGTGATAGTGGTAAAGATGATGAATGGTGATGGCACTGGTGGCTATTATGATATAGTTGATTAAATTGGGGTTGGATTGGGTTGAGGTTATATTAATTTTTAAATATCTGAATTCAAAAGTTATATGGAAGTTCATTAAAAAATTAAAATTAAAAGAAAGAAAATCCATACAAACTGGCTTGGGTTGGATTTGGGACATACGAGTGATAGATTTCATAATAAGGGGTTTTCATTTCCTCCTTAATTTCAATAAGGAATTAACAAACTTTAAGGAATATTTATTATATTTTAAGAACAAAAAAATATATATATGGCACACAAAACGAATATCTATAACATTACACAATCATTTTTCCTACAACATAATAAACATAAAACCCTTTCAGAAGTATACTAAAGTAACATTTTTTTAAAAAAAAATGGTGATGGCACTGGTGGCTATTATGATATAGTTGATTAAAATTGGGGTTGGATTGGGTTGGAAAACATTCGAATTTTTAGAAAGAGAAAAAATACTGAACTCAAATTCTTGATTAGAGTGAGAAGTTCTTAAAAAATTAAAATTAAAATTAAAAAAAAAAATCCACACAAACTGGCTTGGGTTGGATTTGGGACATACGAGTGATAGATTTCAGAAGTATACTAAAGCAACATTTTTTTTAAAAAAATTTGTACGATGTTTTGCCGGCTTTGTTAAGCCAATTTACAGTACAAAAAGGTCACATATTTTGTTAAACAAAGACGCCAGGTCACATGAATTGTTTTCTCATAACATATTATAAAGTATCCGTTTATAAATTTCTTTACAAATTACACTTAGTATTATACACTCTTGATTATAGTATGACCACTCCTCATACTTAATGTAATTTATAAGAATTTGTAAAAAAATAAAATTATAAATATAACATTCCCCAACATATTACATATAAAAATCTGGAAAAAGTTATATTTACAAATTTTTTGTTTACAAACTACATTAAATATGACCGGTCATACTTCAATCAAGAGTGTATGACGGATAGAGCTGGCAAAATGAGCCCAGCCCGCCTCGCCCGCCAAACCCAAGCTTGCTCGAGCTGATTTATTTATTTATTTATTTAAATTTTTAATGTACAATGTCACGGGCAGCCGCCCAAACAGGACGGGGTGGGTTGAGATATCTAGCCCACCTCCAAATGCGAGCGGGGCGGGCAACCCGCTTTGCCACCTCTAATGACGGATTATACTTAGTGTAATTTCTATAAAAAAAAAATTTGTAACAGAGCTTATAACATAGTTAAGATAGGATTAGAAATTTAATCCAGCCGTTCTTTTGTTTTATGAAATATGTGTTTGGGTTTATTTAAAAAAAAATATCATTTCCATTTAACTTTATAAGGGAGTTTTTGAAAGAAAAATAAAAATATTTCTCTAAAATTGATTTTTCCAAACAATCACGATAATTGAATCGGTATTTCTTAACCCACATTAAGAGGTATAATTAAGCATGATCGCAACTCTATATTCAAAAATCAGTCCCTCTATTGATTTAATATCAACATCAACATTAATATCACATTTATCCCAAATTAATTAAGGTTAGTAACAGATAAATCCAAATAAAAAGTATAAAAAATTAAAAAAAGGATAAAAGTAAAATAATATTAGAAATGAAAACATAACCATAAATTATTTCAAAAAATAAATAAAACAGAATAAAATAAAAATAAAGATACATAAAATGAAAAAAAAATTAAAGTTAATAGGGGAAACTATATTAATGAAAAAAAAAAGTATTGTTGCAAAGTCTTTCTTTATTCTGTGTATAGTCATATCGAAAAGACTATACAATTACAAAGTCACAGCGCATACAGTATATATATCTTTCTACATATTGACCAATGACCATATTCTTGCTGGCTGATGAACATGAAGGGAAATTGCATTTTGGTATATATTCGTTTCCCTCTAAAATTATGTAATGAAAAGCTAACTATTTTCAAGAATCTCGTCATCACAAAATAGAAAGGTTGAGTTTTGTGGCGAACCTTGTGCGTTATGACTTGAACTAGGGGAACCATACGTAAATGCCGATAGGGATGGAAGAAGTAATCAAGTTGATTGTTGAAAAATGACTTGGATTCCAACTTTATTAAGTTGAATAAGGGATGAATATCACCTTTAAATTATTCTTTTTGTAATAAATTTCTTACTCTACCCTTCTAATTCACTCTCTGAAAGTAGTTTCTCTTTCTCAACTTATATATAGTCAGAAAAAATAATAATTACGACATATGCGAATACATGCATATATATAAGCTTATTCTGTCTGATCTGATAATATTTAGAACAATCTTATGTGACACAATCTTGATTTTTAACACCATACTCAGTTAAGTGTGCAGCATATGACTTATGTCATGAAATGAGCTATAAAAGTATCAAACCTACCAGAAAAAAGTTTCCTCAACAAAGCATTTGCCACGCATAACTTCAACTTAACATTTATTAGTCAATAGATATGTCCACCTGTTCAACAGTAAATTCATTTTTTCATATATTGTTATTATTTTATATTATTTTATATTATTTTATTAAGGATTTGTTTTTTCTAAAGTTATTTTAGATAACTTTATCTAATGTTCATCGAAACGACGTCATTTTATGGCGAAAATCATGGTGTTTTTATAATTTTAATTTATTTCAGGGTTATAATAGTCTTTATCATTCTAATTTTTTAATTTTTCAACCCCAAAACGACGTCGTTTCGATGAACATTAGACAAAGTTGTCTAAAGTAACATCGGAAACTTTTTTCCCATTTTTTATTGGGGTTAGGTTAACTATATCACGGAATACACACTTGAGTGTTTGTACTCCCCATAGTACATATTATAGTTTATAAAAATTGGTAAATAAAAAATTTGTAAATATAGGATTTTATGGTTCTCATTCAACATGAGAATTACATTTTTCCTACACACCCTTCAATTTTCGTGCTGACATGGGTCCTACATATAATTTTTTCTAACACATGGGTCTCCCTTATTTTTTATCTCTACAACATGAGATTTCAATTGTTCTTCAGCATGAGAATTATAAAACCCGTAAATATAACCATGGATTTATTTTTTTATTGATTCAGATCCACCAAGCAATACTTCAATCATTGTAAAATGCAATCAGTGTTCAGCTCTATGTGGTTATAAAGCTCCACTCATAATTTAATATTTCAAGGAAAATGCAGCACGATTAGATAGCAGATTTCCACCTCTTGTATGCGGAAATTGCTGTATGGCCATTTAACTTGATCCAGAAGGATACACGTCTTCATATGGCAATTATACACTAAACATAAGTTGTTCACTTTGTCAAGAGTCAGAGTCAGAGTACATTTAGATTTAGGGATAAGCATCAGCTTCTTTTCCATTCCTAATTTGCAAAATGTTTCACAGGTTTAACGTTATAAACCAATAACTGGAGTAATGTTAAGATAAGGCGCACTTTCTAATGAGATATTGGATTAAGATCACACAGGAATGATATGTATCTGGAGTCAAATCATTGTCAGATCAATAAGAATTTGTTACTAGTTAAGGGCCAAGCAGAAGAAGGGTACGCATGCATGAGGGACTTAACAAGAGAGTAGGGAGGAATAAACTCTTGTACAATTTACATAACCAATGCAAAGAGACATGTAATTCACTAGTAACCTTTATATCTTTTTGTACAGTAAAAATTTTCTTCCTCAACTAGGATTTAGAGCACATGCAAGTTTTTCACCCAGCAATTTATATCGGAAAATCATTAAAACTACATCAAATGAGTGCTGATTTCAGTTGTTTGTTTTTTAATCAAAAGAATCCTTCGCTCAGGCTAGTTACTCCGAAGTTGGAACTTTGCATCAAAGTTTTTTAGTACATATACAATTCTGGCACACACACAAGATAAAAAAAAAAAGGGTGTGCATGCATGCGCAATACATAAAGCAAAAAATTGAATTTAGGTGTAAACAGGGGAAAACAGCGAACAGTCAACTGATATGGTGGATAGTTCTGGACTTATTATAAACAGCAGTTTTTATTTATTTTTTATGATTCTTCACACCTTTTGTTATGTCTAAAATTTCAAAAGTTTAAACAATAAATTCCAATAATTTAATATATTTGCAAATCACTGGATATAAAATATTGGATCATCAAGAAAACTAAAAAAAATATTAAAGAATACCTTATTTGGCTATCTAACTAATTTGACATGTGAGAAAGTGATTTCTTGATGGGAAAAAGAAAACTATCTAACTGATTTGATATACCGAGGATCATAATTCTTTTCCATATTCCTTATCAATGTTTATGTAAGTATCTATTTATTTAACTCATTGTAAAATTTAATCGGAGTCCTTAATAAATCACATAATTTGTCCAATAATTAAATAATGGGAAAAATATTTATCCTTTTAAATGACATAACTTATGTCATTTCACTCTCACAAAGATGTGGGACCCACACCTGTATAATTTTTTGTCCGCTCTCTCTAATCCTTTATCTATCTCTTTCTCTCACTTAAAATGACATAACTTCACGTCCCTTTAAAATGATACATATTTTTCTCTTAAATAATATGATATAATTGATAATATATATATATATATATATATATATATATATATATAGCATGGACCCAACCTTCTACGGTGGCCTCGTTTCTCTCATTTGTGGTGGAGAAACCTATTCATTTTGGTTTTATAGGGTAGCTATTGGCTTGTTGATCCATCTAAAACAAAAGGAACATTCCAATAAAAATAAAAACCCATTCAGGTTTTAACTATTCTCAACCCTGTGATCCCCACAATCTATATATTTAGTTTCGGGTACTTATTTTTAATTGAACTAACTTTAGTTCATAGAAGTAGCTCATGATCATTTCAAAGAACTAGGCAATCAAATAAGATAACTTCATTATCTGCCAAAAAATAATAATAATAAGATAACTTTATTGAACAGAGACAGTTTTTTTTTTTTTTTTCCTTGTTCATCTATGGTTGGAAATGAGTAAAGTGTTGCAAGTTACTTAAGTTCGATTTGTCAATAACTTAATAGTTCAAAATTAGAGTAAATTGAGCTAAATATTTGACTTATTTACCAAACTCAAACAATTCGCCAGTTAGGAATGAATTAAGTTTGACTTAAGATAATAAACTTATATATTTTCTTAACAAACTAAACTTATGTCAAATGAGATTTAAGTTTAACTGAAGCTTATTTCACTTCTAATTAAGTGTTTACTCTTAAGCAAGCGTGTATAAGAATTTGTGGATACATCTTAGTTAATTAGTTAATTTGTGGATAAAGTAAAGCTAGATCAATGTAGCATGTGGTGTAAACGGCAAAATAAAATTAATCAACGTCTGCTTTGCTATCATGAGTGGGTACCTAAGCACTAATAAGATCACACATTTTAAAAGTAACGTTAGTGTCTCTTTTTGATTGGTTGTCTGACCAATCAAAGAGACACATTAGCAATTTAGAACATATGTGGGACAAACTGTGCACGAGGATTTGCATTGACCCGATAGTGGAAAATCAGATAAGCCTCGCTTTCACACCAACTATTCTTACATCTATAAATCTATATACATGTATTTAATTACGCATAAGAATAAAAGCTGCCATTAAAGCACAACATTTACGACCCCCTTTCATCAACTTGAAGATCAACAAAGAAGGGTCTACTAAGGTGATTGTAGGCGCCAACTGTGTTACACTTGTGAACATAGGCTCCATTTGACCTCAAAAGGAGCCTACTTAAATTATTTTTTCTATTAAACTCGCAAAAGCAATGATGTTAATATGCATAGTTGTGACCGTAAGAATTGTATAAAAACATTATTCGACGAAGAACTAGAAACAAGAAACTATAGTAAATGGGGAGTGTTAGTCTACTCACGGCAAGTGCACCGATCGTACAAGTAACATAATGATTGAATAAGAGATCGTTCCCACGAGTATTATACTCAAGCACTAATTCACTATCGTAATTTAAGTTGAACAATCAAAGTTGTATTTGGAAATAGGATTTGAATCGCAAAATAAAAATATTAAATATTAAAACTAATTAATCAGAAGAATTAAAAACTAGAAAGTAACTATTTGAATAAACTGATAAAATAAAAACGTAGTTAGGGTTTCGATTTCCTTCAATCTCTTTATTATGCTTGAATTCCTTCTTTACGTTAATCGTCTTTAATACCAATCTAATCGATTCTTTCTTATGTAATTAGGGCTCAATCACTTGTTACCCCAAAACCTACACAATATTGCAAGAACCCTAGTTCCCCGGTTATTCCCCAAGAAGGTAAGCATTAAGTTCCAGAATCATAAAGATTACGCAAATCCTATGTCTATCCCTAGAATCATAACGTTTACGATGTAATTATCAGATATGGATCACACACCAACATCCCAATTTTCATGCGTTTACCTATGATCAATATATAGGATTCAAGCCTATATAAAACATTAAAAACAGATAACTTCATTCATGATAAAAAGGAAAATTAACATAGCGAATTGTTCAAATCATAATAAAGATCTTAAATTCCATCTAACCCTAACTACTTAAGAAACTAGCCATATGTAGCAAAATCAAGAACGAAAGAAAATAGAAAAGCTCCCCCAAACTCCATAGATGATTGGTGAATCTTCAATATCTCCAGTGCAAACTTGATTCCGATCCGTCTCCGCCGCTCACGAACATGAACCGATGAATCTCCCGCGTCCTCCTACCGCCAGGTGTCAAGAACTCTCTTCCAATATGAAAAAAGTGATTAATTCTGACCCTAATTATGTTTTTAAGGGTAAACAATTTGTGCCCTATATGGATACTTCGAAATGGGCCTAAGTTGGTTTCTGGGGCGCTTAAGCTTGAATTTGGGGGCTTAAGCTCGCTGATAGAAGAGGAATTTTTTAACTGGAGCGAGCTTAAGCCTGAATTTGGGGGCTTAAGCTTCCTCAGGCAGTGGCTATTTGCGTATTTTGGAAAAATTAAGAGGCTTAAGCTTCGAGATTAGGGCTTAATCTTCCTAACAACTTGATAATCTTGATAAGATCCTCAAATCTTCTTGTTTTGATCTTTATCTATTATATCTTCAATTTTTGACTCCATTTATCATCAAATCCCTTCAAAATAGCAACCATATATCATTTAATCAATAATTCATAAAGTTCATGATTTTTATATTAAAACCCTAGTTTTTGACTTGTTCAACTTGATAATTCATATTATTTTAGTCTATAAAAATAAGATAAACTAAAGGTTTATCAGAGAGGTAGATCATCTCAAAAATGAATACTATATCATCTGTATATGCTGACTCAAGAAATTCTAGAAACATATAGTGAAAAAAACAAAAAATAAGTAAAAATGATTTTCTGAAGACTGAGAACTTCGCAGAGAACCAAATTAGTTCAGAACCCAACACTTCAAGCTTATTTTTTTGGAAAGTATTTCCACTATTAAGACTTTAAACCTCTCCTAAAGATGGTACTGGAGAGGATCATGCTCTCATCCTCAACTGCTCAACTCTCTGAGCTACCATCATTTGATCATTACAAACTTGTTATACCTGTCTGCAAGTTATTATACTAGACTAGTACTAACATACATAAAACTCTATTTGCCACCCTATATAGGAAAGCTAATGGAGTTATTACAATCCTTCTATGACTACTAGGTGTCATTAGTGTTATCTAATGGATAAGCCTAATAGTCAATTTTCTTGTGATAAGCCAGGGTAAGAATCTAGATGTTAAGTAAGTCGAAGGAGCTTCCATTTTGGGAACAGTGACCATTTTGCCACTGTTCATCAAAATATTTACCAGAATGCCACGCGCAGAGTAAAAATTCCCATAATGCCACGCGGGATAATTCGCTACACAGTGTAGCGAATTATGTTTGTTGATGTGGCACGCCACAATTGGCCACATAATTCGCTAGACTGTGTAGCGAAATAGGTGTACCAGAAATCAGAGTGCACAGTCAGCATCAGGACACGTGTCAGCCAAATAGTAATTCGCTACCCTGTGCAGCGAATTATGTGAAATGGTGTGGCATAATTCTGTTGGACACAGAATTCGCTACACAGGGTAGCGAGTTACTGTGTCAGATGGACAGTTCTATCCATTCAATGTCAGGACACGTGTCAATACCCCATGTAATTCACTATACCATGTAGCGAATTATATGAATTATTTTGCCATGACTCATAGCGAATTAAGGACGTATCTGACAAAATAGTGACAGGTATCAGCTCCCCATTAATTCGCTGGGGGACATAGCGAATTATTTTCAGTAATTTGCTACCCCTTACAGCGAATTAGTTACTATAAATTCAAAATTTTCCATTTCAGGTGCTCAGTAGAAAGTGCAAAAAAATTCCTTTTATATACATCTTTACTACTTTTGTGTTGTTTTTGAATGTCAGTTGATTTTCTACTTTTGTAAGATGAGTGATGGTAGGAATGATTTAATCGCAATTTTTTATTATAATGGGAGTAAATATTTTGGACCAAACGGGCAAGTTTTTGAAGGTGATGCAAAAATGTTTCGCATCAGCCCATCATGCAATCTTCATAAGCTGAAGAAGATAATATACAAGAAGTTGAGATTACAACGTGGTCAAACTCTTGCTCGATTGACCGCTAGATGTGGCTCGGGTAACCCCGCACAATGGGTTGGCGTGGAAATCGTTGAAGATGAAGATGTAACGTTAGTAGTAGATACAAGCACTTTTGAACACGGCCAGTCAAGATTTGTTGAATTGTATGCAGAAGTCAACTATGGTGGATAATCAAGCAGTCAACTTTCTCCACCATCCACTGACATCATCGACATAAACATGGTGCCAGTGGTTAATCCGAAAGATGAGGATGTGCACCCCGCGCTTGAACCACCAACTCAACAAATTTATGATGAAAACGTGCCGGTCCACGACATGTACGATCCATCTTGGCGTACATATAGCTCCGAGGAAGAGGTTGACGAAGGTCTTGTTCCAGACAGCGAGTCATCGGATACAGATGTTGATGATGATTTTGATTGTTGTCCGTCTACTGCAGTTGGTTAACCAATTCCATTGCCCGACATTGTCAGAATGCAAGACCCGCCAGTTGCAGGTACGTAACCATTAATGCTTTGTTAGTGGTTTATCTAATATCATATTAAACTACAAGAATATTGGGGTTTAGGATATGTTATTATGCAGGAAATAATAATGTACCATTTTGGTTTGGAATTAGCCATTTCACGAATGTTAACTGGCAATATCCAGATCAAGAATTGGATGATATGCATGGAGCACAAATACCTAACTGACAGATGAGAGACGAGCTATATAAGGACCAATTATTTGACACCAAGCAAGATGTACATATGGAAATTAAACAATATTTTATGGAAAATCATCGCACAATAGTCGTAGAGAAAAATGATACGAAAAGGTTGATGATAGTTTGTCAAAATCATAATGCCGGTTGTCCATGCAGGATGAGAGCATACCAAAAAAAAAGGGTGCAGTGAGTGGGTTATTGGCATATGGAACAACGAACACACATGTGTTAGTCGAAGACTTACCCAGGATCACAAGCATTTGGACTCAAATCTCATTTGTTCATTGATCTTAGGTGCATGCAAGCTAATTTATTAAATTTGTAAAAAATTTGTTCCAATTTTACTAATACATTCTTCTTCGACCACATACAGAAATGATAAGAGAGGAGCCCAATGTCAAAATTGGACTAATCCAAGAAAAGATAGCTACTAGCCTTGGATTCCACATATCGTATAGGAAGGCATGGAAGGCAAAGCAAAAGGCTATTGTAAAAGTCTTTGGTGACTGGGATGAGTCCCATGCATTCCTACCGAGGTGGTTGGATTATATGTTGCGTTTTTCTCCAAGATCCGCCTATAAGCTGGATTCACGTGACCATTTCATTGATGGAACACTAGACCAAGCTCAGAAGGGTGTTTTGGATATTTAAACAGTATTGTGAAGCTTTCAATTATTGCAAGCCAATTATCCTGATTGATGGTACTCATCTATATGGAAAATATCGGGGAACCCTCTTGATTGCGACAGCAGTTGATGGCGACAATACATTCTTCCAATTGCTTTCGCTATTATTTCCGCGGAGAATACTGACAACTGGTCGTGGTTCTTGACCCTTACTAGAATGTATGTCATGCAAAAACATGGAATCTGTCTAATTTTTTATCGGCATCCGGGCATTCTGTCTGCGATAAACAATGTTGATCTTGGATGGGCTTCACCACAGGCATACCATGTTTATTGCCTTCGCCACGTGGGCAGTAATTTCAATCACAAATTCAAGAATGTTATGTTGAAGAAGGAGTTGAAGAAGTTAGGTATATTTTTGAATTATGTAATTCGTATAATGGGATGTTTTTAATTTATTGGTGTGCTATGTGTAGGATATTCAACATCGCGCTTCGAATTTGATGTTGGTTTAGAGAAATTTAAAGAAACAAGCCCGCATATAGCTGCTTGGATTGATCGCATACCGAAAGAGAAGTGGAGTATCTCTTACGATGAACAGTGACCTAATGTGAAATGTATTAGCGCGTAAAGTATGTGATGTATTTCCTTTTTATACAACATTTACTAATATATGTACAACTTGTGTGATGTGCTACCGTATTAGAGTCGCATATAAACAATCAGGGTGTAAAAAATGTGTAAATGGATTCACGGCGTTCATTGAAATAGTCCACAAGTCATTGAGTAACGAAATTGTAACATTTGCATACGTTAGGCACAATTATAATCTAAATGGACCATTAGATGCACAACTCCTAATATAAAAAAGTTAGAACTGCAGAGCCCCAACTAAATGTACCAGTGCGCTGGAAATCATCCAGATATAATAAATATCTCGCAGGAACGAAGCTGGAGGCAATGTCCACAAAAAAGGTCACGCTTAGAATCCGCAATATTAATGCGCATGTATATCTCATACGGTCAACCTCATTACCAGTGTGGCCTCTATAATGCTGAAACTTCTCCCGTAGAAAGTGGAGACCCAACAAACCTCCATTCAGATCCCTACCAGCCGTGGGATCAACTCCTAAGAAGTCTTGGACCATCTGCTTAAAGGGATGCCGTCTGTGGCGCCCGGACACAAGCTCACCATCTGTGGGCAATCCTAATAAATGATGCAAATCCTCCAGGTGATGGTGACCTCGCCCATAGTCATATGAAAAGTTCGTGTCTCTGGGCGCCATCGCTCCACAAACGCAGACACAAGCGCATGGTTTATCTGAGAGCATAAAAATAAGTGTCACATCAGCACAAAAAATATTATTATCACAATACAATATTCCAAGGTGATTACGTAGTGATACAATAAAAATATACTAACCTCATGGTTGCGCAAGCGAGCAACATAGTAGAAACCAGCCTGCATCAGCCATGGCTGAATATCCTCGGGAATGTCAAGGTGATTATGTGTCGCAGCATGGCGCACATTAATCACACGATCCTGGATATTCGGATCGTCACATGTGTTCCACACATGTGTGGATATATGTTTCTCCTGTAAAGTCAGGAGAGTACGATCTTCCGGCCCAGGGTCTATCACGCTGCGCGGAGACCCAAGACGAGGTGCGTCATCATGTTCCATAGATCTATTTAAAAGCATAATTACATCATATTAGCGATAATTTAAGGTGTAAGAGTGCATAAATAATTATTTAAATAATTATAATGCATAACAAATAAATGATTACAACTATTTATTTATGACTTACATAAATTAACTAATTATGTACACTAATAACTTAAAATATTAACCCCAAGTTATATTCAAAAACTAAGAATGAATAAACACTTAACTAAATAAATTAATACAAGACAATTGAATAGTTTACACCTAATTTAGGTTTAGGGGTTAAAATATTAACAAATTTCGAACCTAAGAGTAACAAATCAACACTAACTAAAATATTAGACCATATTTCACCAAAAAAAATATTAGACCATAAATAAAAAATTAAACCTAATCATTTATGCGTGAAATTAATTAACACATTTACTAACCTAATATTTCAAATATAATCATTCAATAATATTCAAAAATTATTAAAGCCTAAATAATAAATTAAATAAATTAGACCTAACCATTTATGCGTTAATAAATTCACATGTAAACCCCAAACTAAGGATTTAAATATCAGCATTAAATAATATTTAAAAATTATTAAGGAATAAATATTTAATTTTTTAAATTAAATTATTTAGATATGATCACAAATAAATTAACACATTTACTAGCCTAAGGTTTTAAATACAACATTAAATAATATTTACAAAATATTAGACCATAAATAAAAAAATTAAATAAATTAGACCTAACCATTATGGCAGTCAAATTAATTAACAGATTTACTAACCTAAAGTTTCAAATATCAAAATTAAATAACGTTAAAATTATTAAAACATAAATAATTAATTAAATAAATTATACCTGCGTGAAATAGAATTACCACATTTGCTAACCTAAGGTTTCAAATAAGTACATTAAATAATTAAAAATTTACTAAAGGTTTCAAATACCAAAATTAAATGACATTAAAATTATTAAAGCATAAATAATTAAAATCTAACCATTTATGCGTGAAATAAAATTACCACATTTACTAACCTAAGGTTTCAAATATCTACATTTAATAATATAGCACATCTCAAATATCAAAATTAAATGACATTAAAATTATTAAAGCATAAATAATTAATTAAATAAATTATACCTAACCGTGTGAAATAAAATTACCACATTTACTAACCTAAGGTCTCAAATATCTACAGTAAATAATATAACACATCTACTAACCTAAAGTTTCAAGTATCAACCTTAATCATATAACACATTTACTAACCTAAAGTTTTAAGTATCAACCTAAATCAATATAACATATTGACTAACCTAAGGTTTCAAGTATACATTACATAATATAACACATTTATTAGGACATAAATAATAAAACAAATACATTATTAAAGGAATAAAAAAATTAAAAACTAACCTTATAGAGAGAGAATCCACTTAGAGAGAGAAGGGGAGAGATGAGTGAAATGGTTGGGAAGGGGTGGGAAAAGAGGGGTTTGAACAGGCATTAGATGCACCAAATTTGCTACCCTGTGTAGCGAATTTGTGCATGTCTAACACGTGGCTGACATGTGCAATGGAGCAGGTTACCGTTGCCACATAATTCGTTACACAGGATAGCGAATTATTGTTTGACTGACACGTGTCCTGATGCTGACTGTGCAATCTGATTTCTGGTACACCTATTTCGCTACACAGTGTAGCGAATTATGTGGCCAATTGCGACGTGCCACATCAGCAAACATAATTCGCTACATTGTGTAGCGAATTATCCCGCGTGACATTATGGAAATTTTTACCGTGTGCATGGCATTCTGGTAAATATTTTGATGAACAGTGACAAAATGGTCACTGTTCCTTCATTTTTTTCCTTTTTTTTTTTTCTGACGGCTCTTTTGATATAATTACGGTCCTATACTGGAATTGCTAAATTACTATATGCCCCCTACTTCTTCGAGGGAAGGTATGAAATTGAAGTGTAATGGCTTAAATATGTTTACGGTCCTTTTAAACATTTTAGTCACTCGTTTTTAAAACTTTAGATATGAATATATAGGTGTAGTCCTATGATATTGTTGAAGAACGGACTCGAGATGCAATTGGGGCATTGTATTGCATGGGAGTGCTGATGCATTCTTTGCCTTTCTGGCAAAATGATGAGAATGCAAGTAGAGACTTTTCGCAATGATATTTTGTCATAGTTGAATGGTTAATCATGTAACAGAAGTTCAATAGTACGACATTAAGGCTGTCTAAAAATGGCCACTTCACCCTTTTGTCCCTCATTAATTATTTAATAATCATTTTACCCTCAATTGCAAATTATCTATCAATCTGCCCCTCTTTAATCGATTAAATTGAATATTTAATCGATTAAATGGTCAAATGAAGATTTAATCGATTAAATCTTCAAATTAATCGATTAAATTTTCCTCTTTATCATAAGAATTAGGGAGATTTAATCGACTAAATCTTCAAGTCAACATTTTTTGCCTATTTTGATCATTTAATCGATTAAAATTTTGACATCGATTAAAGAGGGACATATTGGTAAATAGTTCTGCATGAGGGATAAAATGGTTATTAAATAACTAATTAGGGATAAAATAGTGAAAATGCCGTCTAAAAATGGTTAAATAGTTTTATTGTGAATTTAATGATTATGGGGTGTAATAAAATGTGCATTGTATAAAATTTCTCAATGACGATGACTGGTTTATACTTTATGGTAAAGTGTGTGTGATCTAAAGGATGTAAAGTTATGTCATTTTAAGAGAGAGAAAAAGATAAATAAAGGAGGAGAGAGAGTTGACAAAAAAAAAAATGTGTGAGTCTCACTTCTACGTGAGAGTGAAAAGATATAAGTTGTGTCATTTTAAAGGATAAACATTTTTCCCATAATTTATACGAAGTTTATTCATGGAAAATTTGATGCTGGAAAAGACATGAGATACTTTCTGTACGAAGTTGGCGTACATATATTAAGATGGAGGACAAAAGTGGCATGTTATGTGCTCATGTTTCTACGATATGGATAAGGGATATGTTCTGTGCTTTACTGTCCTATGGAATAGCAGAAAGAATCAGAAGTTCTCATAATAGTAATGTTAGTTATTTATGCATAATATTTTCTCACAGAAACTCATCATCATCCATTTACTTTCTTTCTCTCTTTAGATCTTCTTCTTTTTTCTTATTCACAATCCATGGTCCCTTTTGTCATGTGACATGTGACTTGCACAGCTACACTTTATATGAAAGTATCGTTTCCGTTCTCATTATTCTGAAACAAAATTTGTGGTGTTTCATGTTCTTAGGTTCTCAGCCACGAGGCCTCATGGTTGTCATGAAATGCAGTCTATAATTTTCTTTTTTTAAAGAACCGAATGCCGTGTGGAGAAACAAAAAGACATTAGCTGTACCAATACAAAAAGGTCCCACCGAGATTTGAACTCGGGTTACTGGATTCAGAGTCCAATGTCCTGACCACTAGACCATGGGACCCTGCTGATCGTTCTTTGGACAATATTTTTATACTTAATATATTTTAGTGAACATTGCATTTTAAATTTATCCTCTATTTTTATAATAAACTATAGGAAATAGTAGTATAATGTTGTAGAAATATATTTAGGTTATGTTATAAAGATAGAGATGTGGGACCCACATTTTTTTATTTTTTTGGTTTTTGAAAACAAGTGTGAGCCCCACAATTTCTATCTCTATAACATAACCTAAACACACTCCTACAACATTATACTTCTTTTTTCTCAATAACTATCCCTCTTTCATAAATTAAAATAAATGAAAGCTTAAATTTACAATATTCAAAATTATAATAAATTAAAAAAAATAACTACATGTTATAACATAAATGAAAGCGTAAATTTACAATGACTTATTATAAAGGAATGTATGTGAATATCATATGGATATATAAATGTAAATAATATCATACAGCTTACCCAAAAAAAAAAAATCATACAACAAAAATTATGTAAGTAATATTTCTCTAAACAAAATGGGGTGGTCAACAATTTACCAAAGTTATTACAAAATTGAGATTAATAGAAACATTATCAGTTTTGTAAGGAAACAAAAACTCATCATTATGTTTTATTAATTAGATTTAAATGCATTTTCAGGCTATAAAAACATTATACTTACATTTAATGATGTGTTACCACAATAAAATGTAAACAAAAATCAAATTAATATTTATTATTGTGTACCAAAATCAAACTCATAATCTTTACTGTGTTTATTATAATATTTATTAGTCATATTTAACGAGACAAAAGCCCAATACAAAATTAAAATAACAAATTTATCCTCCCATTCTAATTGTAATTAAAGCAAAATATTGGACATCTAAAAAGAAATAACATCGAAATGAAAATCTCCCTACACTTTTTTCTTGGAGAATAGGACTATAGAAACTATATTATTAACATTTATTAGTATATCTTGCATAGTTAGTTTCGGGTCCATAAGGACCATAACAAAATTAAACCTAACAAGCTTCAATGACCAGCCTATGTAAACTAAAACAACTCGTGCAAACTTAACATCTTTTTGAGGTGCTAACTTGAGAAAATAATTCTATTAAACCATTTCGATGAAGTTCTTTATTACTTTATGGTTATTAAGATGTTCTAGTTGGAGTCGTGCTATGCAGAACACCTTGGACCTGTAATAAAAGCCAATGTACAGAGTTATTTCCTCAGATATGGGGTACCAAGCCATCCACCATTTGAAATTAAGTACTACGAACTTCCAAATCGAACAGTTTCATATAAATTGTGCTTTGAATCAGAGTTTTTTGAAGAATTTATGTTCAACAAGTTAACACTTGTTAGTATTTAATCAACCGATGGATTATTATACCTCGAGGATTTGAAGAATTTAAACAACTAAATGGTTCTCGAAAGCCATACGTCCAACCCTGCGGCATCACCGGAGACCTTACATTCTCTTCGTCTCATTATAACGTAGTAGCATATTATCATATCGTTCCAACGTTGCATTTAAAATTAAAAGAAACCAAATAGAGCGAGAAAGAATCGAAAGGGAAAAGGATAATATCTATAGTATTTACAATGAGAACGACAATTTCTATGTTGCTGTCTATATGCTACTGCTCTCAGCACCCTATACAAATGTCAAAGACTAAACCAAAATTTCAAGGTATACGAATGAATAATCTCACTCTCTATAAAGATAATTCATATAAACTTCATGTTCGAAAATTTTCTGCTTACTGTTTCTTCTGCCACCAAAAAAGAACCTACAATGACGCCTCTGCTCCAGGGAAAAAAATTACCAATCCAAAAAATTAAAATTATATCTGTAAGGATGTATGTCTAATCACATCATAAACAAGTATTTTAAATCATCTACTGTAAGGCGACTTTGACGACCACCAGTTCCATCCTCGCCAAATGCAGATGAAACCATCTTTCGCTTCCTTTGCTGCAAGTGTACAGAAAAGAATAGATTTTCTGGCGTGAGCAACCATCAATATTTGCATAGATACGAGTACTACACAGATAAATATTTTTAGAAAATCAGGAACACATGTACAGATGTGTAATCAACAGAGAAGCAGGATAACCCAATGCCATGTAACTTTGCGTACGGAAGCATCACTGAAAGGTAAACACTAAGAATATATTGTGCACCACACAAAGCTACACGTTTTGGAATGAAGTTACAAGTATAATTGGTTGAGTTCCATATTCTCCGTTAATTACTAGATTTTGTTCAGGATAATTGCAATTCTATTTTTTTATCAATAAATTACATATATGAACAAATTTTATAGAAACGAATCATCTTCAACCACAAAATGTTACTTTAAAAAAAAAATTGTAAAATTTGCACCAGAAAAAATGTACATAATTTGTCCCTCAATAAATCATAGAGTAATGGAGTTAATAAACCAGTGATTGTCTTTATAACCATACCACCAGTCCACCATGCAGCAGATAAGAGTTCCATTGATTGAGAGTCCTTTCTCTTTTCCTACTTAAATAAGTGTACACATTAAATCTATTGAACTCAAAAGATGTGCCCAAGTACAGCACTCCCATCCAAGAATGAGTGTTATGCATAAAACCATACTACCATAAACCAATTATTCAGCAAACAACCCAATAAGTAAAGGGAGTCAGACAAGGCTAAACAGAAAAATATTTCAAGCAGTTCAACCCAAAATGTACATATGAACTCATTGTGATCTAAGCATTTTGATAATATGCCATTGTCCAGTGAGTGTTCATGTATTCCAATCTCCTTCCAAGAACATCATTTTTGTCATTAACTTGTCCCTCAAAATAATGGTTTTAAGTCAATAAACCAACCATATAAAATTTTCAAATTATCTGCTACTATTAATTTAAAGAGTGTCACCCTATTAACTACAACAATATAAAACCCACTTCCTCGACAAAAATGTAAAAAGAAGCTTTACAGGGCACAAAAAAATACCTGCAGAGCTAAAATACGGTCTTCAACTGTGTCTCTCACGGTTAACCGCAAAACTGTAACAGGACGTGTCTGCCCAATTCGATGCGCTCTGTCTATTGCTTGATCTTCAGTTGTAGGATTCCACCATAGATCTAGCATAAGAACATGGCAGGCTGCCACCATGTTCAGACCAAGACTGGCAGCCTTCAAAGACATTATCATAACTGATACCTGCGAGACAACAGAACAAACTTTACAAATATTTTGAAGAAAGCAGAAATAGAAACAGATATTATAACTTAACGTATCTCACTCTCAATATTCACATAACAACAACAACCAAACCCTTTTCCGACTAGGTAGGGTTGGCTATCACTCGGAATATTCATGACATGGGAAATCTAGAACTTAAGTTATTGATATTAACTTCTATGACTTTACAAACCTCAGGGAGTGTGTTAAAATCTTTAACAGCTTTATCTCTTGCAATGACTGACATTGTTCCATCAAGTCTTCTATACTGAATTGAAGAATTCTTAAGACACACTTCAAGCAAATCTAGCATCCTGGTCCACTGAGAAAACACTATAGCTTTCTCCCCTACAACACCAACTGCATCATTAGAGCTTCTCTCCACAAACACACTTTGATTCTCAGGACAATCATTGAAGTATTTCCCATTGTCAGCATTACAGGAGCTCCCAAGGCATTCAGTACTTCCCCCCAAAAAGCTCTTCACAGAATTTTTTTTGGAAGTATGGCATTGTGGTTTAGACAGTGAGAGCAACACCTCAAGTGCAGCCTTAATTTTTGAAGAATCATATGGCTGAGCCTGAGAACATGGCTCAGATTCCACCACTTCAGAACCAGAGTAACCAGGCAAATTATCACAAACATCGTCCGAAAGAGAACTGTTCAGCGTGGCTTTGGAAAACACTGAAGAGATGCTTAGTCGAGTTTTGCAATTTGATACAGGGCACTGATTGTCAACACCAGTAAGATGTTCGCAAATGCACTGATTACAGAAAACGTGACCACAGACTGAAACAACAGCATCTTCAGGAGGATCCTGAAAGGAAATTAAGTGACAAGAATGTTAGAGAGAGATGTCAAGGAGGGGAAATATACTAAGCAATATGGTCAATGCTGATGATATGGTAATTATAGAATGTAATTTCATTACTATCAAGTCCACATCAGCTCCTGTTAAGCAAGAGGGTTAAAAAATAAATCCCAATAAACCTTCTACCTATCCTGGCAAACACCAAAAAGCAAAAACAAGTCTGTCTCCCTCACTTTTGGTCCACCCTCTAGTTTTCCACCATCCTTTTCAATTATTCCCACTCAAAGTAAATTTGCAAGAGTAGTAGTGTAGCCACAGTATTAGAAGAAACAGAAGAACAGCTAAGGTATTGATTTCTGAATAATTAGTGGAATATTGTGTTCTATCTAAAGCATTTTTCTCAACATAAAAATACCCATGCACACACGTGATGTCAACTGAATGCATATTAATTTACAAATAATAAAATATGGTCAAACATACATTACAGATACCACAGAGGGCCAAGGAAGCCTCTAAAAATTTTAAAAGTGATAATCGTTTTTCCTGAGGAAGCTTCTTTGCCATCTCAACTGAAGATTTCCAGAGAGTTTTAGAATTGTAATGCTTGACAAGCAGAGGGTGATCACAAGCTTGTCTAAGGCGCAGAAGCATCAATAAAATGTTGACATAGTTTTGCTTCACCGTTCCAGCATCAGCATATTCCTGTGACATGCATGCCAAAAAAGGACTTTAATACTACCAGGAGCAATCATCTTGATTTGGGATGGAATAAAGCGCACAACCACATAAATAAATATAGAGATTTTGATTGTCCAAATCCTTCAAGACCTTTCTAATAATGAGTAAGGACACAGACCATACCTGAAACTGTGCACGTGAATCAGCCTCTAGTCTGGAATAGAAATCACGTTCCTCCTGCGAAAAATCCACTTTTTTCAACTCTACAAATTTAGGTGGCAAGGAAATAATAGGTTCCCCATCAAGAAGTGTGCCTACAGAAAATGAACACCATTGCATGGTTAAAAACAAATTAAAACCTAATGCAAATGACAATCATTTAATTGAATGAACTCATGTATAATAAAATTGCTCAGAGTGAAAGAAAAGGAAACTGAAAAAGCCTACTATTCAAACCCGTTCCCAATATGATTCCTACCACACAGATGGAGTATAGAATATAAAATTAAAGAGTGAATGATATTGGATTACAAAATGGACTATACTATTGGACATATGTGACAAACTAAGATAATAACTAACCTACTGAAGTGATGATGCGAAATTCTTGCATGTAAATCTTACCTTTTGTCCGACGTAACATTATCATTTTTAAGACAGCTTGTAGCTTTCTATAACCTTTTGACGGATTTCTGTTGATTGGAGTCTTAATTGTAGAACAAAATGATGTGTACACAGCATAAGGATCATATCTTAGAAATCTAAAGTAGCTGTAGAGATCATCAATAGCATTTTGGATCGGAGTTCCCGACAGGCACCATCTACGCTTAGCTCGAAGACCCCAACATGCTCTTGCAACTTGAGTTCTGTGATTCTTTATACTCTGGGCCTCATCCAGCACAACTCTAAACCATGCCACCTTTGCAAGAGGAAGAGCAACGGCCTCAAGCACTACGTTGTCATTTCCCTTCTTTCTACTTCTACTAGAACTGGAAGGGCATTTCCTTTTCCTACTTGGTACAGAATGATGTTCATAAATTCCTTTTTCACCATCATCTTTGTCAACCAGAGGCTGCTTAGGGACCTCCATGCTGACAATTGCATAAGTCGTCAGAACAACATCATACTTGGCAAGCTCATAAGGATCTTTTGTTCGATTGCTTCCATGGTACACTAGCACAGAGAGATTTGCTTTGCAGGTTACCTTATTATGCAACTCATCAGCCCATTGTCGCAGGACACTAGTTGGACAAACAATAAGGGTTCCAGCAGATGGCCTTCCCTTTGCATGCACCAACAAATTCAAGCTCTTGATTGGATTTTTACTTGACAAGTCCTGGCACATACTAGATTCTTTCTTCACTCCACCATTCTCAGGAAGCAGATCATCATCTGCATCCAAATTCAAAGTTTCTAATTCACTTTTTTGAATATTGTTGCATGTATTAAGCAACTGAGGTCTTTCCTTTAATATTAAAGCAATGGTCGACACTGTTTTTCCAAGACCCTACAAGAAAATAATTTTCAAATCAATTAAGTCACAAGGAAATCACATACTTGTTGACATCCCAGATTAAAAGTGCAGGGCACTGACCTGATCATCTGCAAGAATTCCTCCGGAGCAGTATAAACTCAATGTTTCCTTCTGAACCATCCATGATAAAGCAATTCTCTGACCAAAAAAAATGCTATTAGTTGGATGAGGAGGTAATGAAGACATCTCAAAAGGAAGAATTGGGCTGAACTTTATAAAGAAAAATGACCGAATCAGGACTGGAGTCAATAACACATGTCACACCACTTTACAGGATATTTAAAATGAAAGAAAATATCTGATGCAACAATATACTACCGTGGGGAAAAAACACCTTTGCTTGACAGATAAAAGAATGGTTGAAATTTGGAATGAAATGATAATACACAAAGGAATAATCTTTAAGCTAATGCCACCTACCCACTTCCCTGTATTCAAAAACAAGGGTGTGCTAAAGCTGGCAGAAGTCACCCAACTGAAGTACAAAACAGTTCACTAATTATTAATACAATTTATTCATTCATTTACAAGATAAATCATTAAAATGTTCCTTTTTCTGTTTGACTAGCATATTCCAGACCCAGACACCAAGACCCTCATCCACGTTCATTCTAGTTTGAGAGTTACTCTACAAGTAATATAATCCATTAAAAAGGCCCTCACCTAACACCTTAAGGTTTTGGGTTGAAATGGTTCTTTTCAACAAGAGATCCAAATACACCTATAATAGCATTTTTAAAAGGAGAGAAAACATCAAAGAAATTGAAAGATCGAGCTAGCTAAGTAACCTGATGTCGTAAGAGAGGAACTGCCAGCAGTCCATCAGGTGGACTAACTTCTGACTTTGGCTGAGATAGATCCTGCAATGAATAGCAGTTACTTCAGTCTCAGACACAGAGGACATTATGAACAAGTATATTACAATATGTCAAACATGGAAAAAGCTGAAAATATAGGCAAGAAAAAATAGCAATTACAACACCGTTCAAATTTTAAGATCCCAACCCCTATAGCAATGAAGGCCATATCCTATACAGAGGCCATATAAACAATTATATCCCAAAGCAAATGAGAAAACAATATTTCAAATCATTCATGCATTTCATTCTCCATCAAATTTAATCAACCTACATTCCTCCAATAACTGTTTGAAATCATGACTGACACAAAAAGGGGAAACAAGGTATGTGCATGCACAAAAAATACTCCTACAACAGCCAATATAAAAGTGCCAACCTTCAATGCAGCTCGTAATACGTATTGCTCATCACGTGCCTTTGGCCTTGTGCCTCCCCCCATATAAGGCTTCATATTCCTTGTGCCTTGGCCTTGTGCAGATCGACACATCAGTGCAGGATGACTGATGTCTTCAATAACACAAACATCAGACTCATCCTCAACATTGGATCTCTCACTACTTCCTTTTGAAAGTTGTGAATCAATACTATGTTGAATTGATTTTCCCTCTCCTTCACTCGTAACACAATTAAACTGCTTCTCACAGGCGATTGATGCCTGGGCATCGGATAAAGATTTGTCTATGGATTTTAAATTTGAATTTGCTATGTTTCCTAGAAATTTATCAGCAGTTCCATCCATAATATCTTGATAATAATTGGGTTTCTCAGTTGCTATAACTGTATCAATATCCTCACGCTTGAAAAAATCATAACTCTGACATCCAACAGAATGAAAAACACCAGGAAATTGTTTCACATCTTGACCTGCATTGAGCTCAGCAGCACCACTGTGAAAAGAATTTTGGTAAGGCATAATCAGTTCACCTCTTTCAGCTTTGAGATGTAATGATTGGCCTTTACTTGAAATATATGAAGCACGAGTTGACAGTTCCACTGATGATTTGTCTTCTAAGAGAACATCACCAGGAAAAAAAGAAGGATATTTACTATCTTCTAACATGAATTGACCATCTTGAAAAGAAATCCCACCAGGAATGCTGGAATGCATGCCACTACTCACATGTGCTGTATTAGCAAAGAAATCCATTTTTGCCAGCTTCATGTTCCTCGTCATTTCTTCATTTTTGCAGATTTGAGGATAAACACCACAAGGCAAACAACCAGAGGTGTCAACAACAACAGATCTATCATCTGTAACCTGGTAACAGTCCAGCGATGGATTGTATTCACTAAAATCACTAGGAACATTGGAACCTTGACAAATAGAAGAATCAGTTGAAGTTGCAACGTGCAAAGGTATATCAGTATCCACAAATGACATTTGAAAAGATGTACACGAGTCATTCTCCTGTTGCCCAGAAACTCCAACAATGTCTTTAAAAAAAGTTCCATAGTCTTCAAAATTCACATCAACATTCTCAACAATAGAGCTGTGTGAAGCATCTGCAAGCAGAAAATGGAATCAGACTGCTATCCAAGTTTCAAAGTTTCAGAAATGAATATGAACTAAAGTTAAGTTTTGAATGAAATAAATTCAAATGTCTTAGTCTATGATAACCCAGTGAAGATTTCACGTACGCTCAGATTCTACATCATCTCCTACATGCTTGATTTCGCTATCATTTTCACCCTTCCACATACTCAGATTCAAATTATCTCCACACCAATTGAGCCCTTGGTCCCAGAATCTGACCTATCTGAGCAGAATTGAGGACGGACTAAAACTGAACCCACTAAAGTCAGTCTTTTTTTTCTTTCTTTTTTTGTTTTGTTGGGGGGGGGGGGGGGGGGGGGTGGTTCAAATACTTGAGACCCTAATAAATAGGCTATCTAGTGTAAAATATTAGCAACTATACTAAATATTACATCAAAGATTCAGATTTAAATAAAGAAAATGTCTATTTCTCATTATTGACAGACCAATTACAGTCAACAAGGACAATGAGCAAAGACAAGAAAAAGGCACAAAAAGTTTATATACCATTTTGAAGCAGAAAATTATCATGGATGCCAGATTCACCAGGTGAAACTTTTTGCAATGAAGAATCCTCAGGTCTACTCTGCAACATGATGTCCAGAAAATTTATAAAAGGTCATACCACACATGGAATCTAGGAATTCAAAGAGATATTCAACATTACAATAAGGAATTAAAAAATGAAAGATGCAGAAAACTATAACAATTTTCTTCATACAAATGGTGCAAAAAGAAGGCATACAAATGTTCTAACTTTAAATGCCGAACTTTTTAAATCATACACAATCCTATGACAAAGACTCTCTGACTCATTAAGTCACCAGCAGCAGTAGTTCCATGGAATTGTTCATCTTTTAAATATCAAAGATGGTTCTGGGGATGCAGGATTTAAAACTCAGGACCATCCAATTTTAGTGAAACTAGGGGGCTAGACTGATATGTCATTGTCATTTCCCAGTGAAAATAACTTGCAGAAGAAAAATTGAATGGATAAACAAAAATTCTTTTTAAAATAATGGCATTCGGTGTTCTACTTTAAAAAATAAATAAATCAATAAATCACTTCAAAGCAGCGTACTCAGTGTCCACACCTTGGCATGAATTAATGTTCCTGAAATTTTAACAGAGTTGTAAATCTAGTGGTGAATTGCTTACTTAATAAAGATAGAAGTAGATACATACGCAAATTAAGCAATAGTTTCTCCTATTTTTCTTCTAAACCGAAAAAGTGTAACAAAAATAACATTGCAAGTACCACCTCACGCCCTATATAATCAATGAAGAAAAGCATACAACGACCACCGAAGCATTGCAAAGGCTAAACACTTGAATTCCACCACCCGATCGGAATTCACAATAACCTCCACTCACAGCATTGCAAATTTGGGAAGACAAATTCCAGTTTTCAACGAAGAAGAAGAAGAATCCGTACCTCGGAAGGATTGCGATCCTCATCAAGAACGCTCATAACCGTATCGAAATCAATAAAGAGGTTATCGTTATCATCAGCGTCCCCGTCGTCCGCCAACAGTCTCTGGAAGTCAAATACCTCATCCGCCATCATGACCAAGAACCTAACAAGCTCAATCGCATCAAAACCCTAACTCGCTTTTTCTGAAGCCTAGAACAAAAACCTTCAGTTCTGATTCTCGAAATCGAAGAGCAATTTGTACAATCGCATTCTCTGCAGGGAACGGTAGAAAAAGGTAGAGGGCGTGTGGTGCGAGTTCCTGAATAATCAACGGAGGTTTCTAAGAAGGTTCGTGATGTGATTTTTCTTCGTCCCTTATTCGAAGGGAAAAGAGAAAAAAATTAGAGATAGAAAAAGAAAGAGAGGACAAAGTGGCACGTACATGATGGAGTAGGTTTAAATAGGGTTTGGGGTAAGAGGTGCGCATCTTAAGAAACCGTGTCCCTCTTCCATGATTGGGTTGATATGCTTAATCAAGTTGTAATGCGCGCGCGGATAACGGATAATGAGTATGTCACGTCTCTACTCTCTACCACGCCGTATTTATTCCCATTCCTTTTCGGCTTCCTACACCACTTACGTTACCTATTGTTGACCTTTGCGGTGACTAACAGCTACTTGCAGTTGGATTCATGCCTACGTTACAAAATAAAATAAAAACTAGTGCAGTACCATGCATGCCATGTACGGACTAAAAAGATCAAAATTTATGTCGGCGTCTGTCGCATACACATCATTAAAAAAAGGAAACATATCAGTATTTTTTGCTATTGTGGAGGTGAAAGAGCTACAACACTGACATATGATTTTTTTATTATTTATCACAAACAAAACTCATCAATGCATATTACAAAATAAAATAAAAATAAGTTTCAAGCATTCAATTTACGATTTTCTAATCTTACTGTTTTATTTTGAACATACGTTTCACTTTGAATTTTTAATTTCATTATTGTAGATTAAAGAACATTTACATTAGGGTAAAGACTATGGGATCTCACCTTAATTTGTATTTTAGTAATTATTGATCATTTACTATTTTATTTTCAGTTTTTAAATTTAAATTAAAGAATTAATATAAGATATCTGAGTGATTAATTTTGAATATAAAATTGTTAATTGATTGCTTGTTAATATATTTTTATCATTTAAAATATTGGTATTTGGGAATGTTATGATTATGAAAATGAGAAAGAAGGGGATTGACTTGATGGAGTTAATTCAACCCTAATTACCAATCTGAGAAGAGTTGACTGTTTCAGTATCCTCACAAGCTTTGACTGTTTGAGTCGGTTACCAGACTAATCCGGAGGGGCAAGTCAATGATGTAGATATTTAAACTCATTCCAAATGTGGCGTGAGAGGATCAAATCGAGGGTCTTTCTTTTCCATTTACCCAACTCCTTTGTTACTAACTGAGTTACCACAATTTGGTAGAATTCACAATTTTATTGGTGAAATAGAAGTTGGTCATTTCCTTTTTCTTTTCTTTTTTGGTAAAATGGTCATTTCCTTTAATTGGTTAATGAACTGTGTTATGGACCTATATAAGAAGATCATAATATCGTTGAATGAAATTAATAATGGGCAATGAAAAAGGAAATTAATAATGGGCAATAAAACAGAAAATTAATAATGGACAATAAAAACAGGAAATTAATATAATTAAAAAACTAAGATATTAATCTTAATAGGACATTAATGAATTTGGACAAATTTATTAAGACGCGCCAAAAGTTCAAAATTTTATTATCTAAACGTAAATACTATAAATAAGAAATAAAACGTATAGTTATGGTTATTCTCTTTACTGTTATACTACACACACTACTATACAGTTAGCTAACCAAAGATATTCCAGGAAGGATGGCGGATAGATGATGACCTCCAAGTGAGTAGGTGATAACTCAATTTTCGCAAGAAAAAAAATAATAATTAAAGAACTTTGAGATACACCTCAAAAGCTAGCTCAAAGGGTGGAGTGCATAAGGTCTTATAAACTCTACATTAATGTGCGACTCGATATCTCAACACGCCCCCTTACACGAGAGCCCATTGGACTTGAAGAGTGGATAATGCACATGCCCACCTAACCTGTGTGAAGAAAGAAATTCCACTAGAAAGAAAGTGGGGGTGGTGAGGTTCAAACCTGGGACCTATGATGCACGGACACGGACACGGACACGGGACACGACACGACACGCCGACACGTTAATTCTAAAAAATGTCATATTTGGACACGTTTTGATATTAAATAAAATCTTTAATATATATAATATAATTTATATTTAATACATATAAGAGTCCATGATAAGTCATATAACTAATCAAATATTTAAATTTCATAACATAAATAAAAGTAAAAATAATTTTTTGTACTTTGTTAATTTTTCATAATAGAAAAAAATTAATTTATAAATTATTTCTTTATTTAGTTAATAAAACAAAATTAAGATTAAAAAAAAAATAAAACGTGTCCGAACGTTGACCGCGTGTCAGAAAAGGTTGACTGCGTGTCCGAAAAACGTGTCGGAGAGTTAACCGCGTGTCCCCAAATGTTGACCGCGTGTCCGAGCGTGTCAGAGCGTGTCCGTGTCGGACACATGTCCGACACGTAAATTTTGAAAAAAATCACGTGTCCGTGCTAGGTAGCCTGGGACACATGGCTATGATACCATGTAAAGAACCTTGGGATACACCACCCCAAAAGTCAACTCTAAGATTAGAGTGTGTAAGGCTTTATAAACTCTACATTAATGTGAGACTATATATCTAAACAAATACATACATTGAATTTAGGATGTGGTTTGTTAAAAATATATCTAATCTTACTGTTTTATTTTGAAGATACGTTTCACATTGAATTTTTAATTTCATTATTGTAGATTAAAGAACATTTACATTAGGGTAAAGACTATGGGATCTCACCTTAATTTGTATTTTAGTAATTATTGATCATTTACTATTTTATTTTCAGTTTTTAAATTTAAATTAAAGAATTAATATAAGATATCTGAGTGATTAATTTTGAATATAAAATTGTTAATTGATTGATTGTTGAATATATTTTTATTATTTAAAATATTGGTATTTGGGAATGTTATGATTATGAAAATGAGAAAAAAGGGGATTGACTTGATGGAGTTAATTCAACCCTAATTACCAATCTGAGAAGAGTTGGCTGTTTCAGTATCCTCACAAGCTTTGACTGTTTGAGTCGGTTACCAGACTAATCCGGAGGGGCAAGTCAATGATGAAGATATTTAAACTCATTCCAAATGTGGCGTGAGAGGATCAAATCGAGGGTCTTTCTTTTCCATTTACCCAACTCCTTTGTTACTAACTGAGTTACCACAATTTGGTAGAATTCACAATTTTATTGGTGAAATAGAAGTTGGTCATTTCCTTTTTTTTTTTTTTGGGTAAAATGGTCATTTCCTTTAATTGATTAATGAACTGTGTTATGGACCTATATAAGAAGATCATAATATCGTTGAATAAAATTAATAATGGGCAATGAAAAAGGGAATTAATAATGGGCAATAAAACAGAAAATTAATAATGGACAATAAAAACAGGAAATTAATATAATTAAAAATCTAAGATATTAATCTTAATAGGACATTAATGAATTTGGACAAATTTATTAAGACGCGCCAAAAGTTCAAAATTTTATTATCTAAACGTAAATACTATAAATAAGAAATAAAACATATAGTTATGGTTATTCTCTTTACTGTTATACTACACACACTACTATACAGTTAGCTAACCAAAGATATTCCAGGAAGGATGGCGGATAGATGATGACCTCCAAGTGAGTAGGTGATAACTCAATTTTCGCAAGAAAAAAAATAATAATTAAAGAATTTTGGGATACACCTCAAAAGCTAGCTCAAAGGGTGGAGTGCATAAGGTCTTAGAAACTTTACATTAATGTGCGACTCGATATCTCAACACGACCCCTTACACGAGAGCTCATTGGACTTGAAGAGTGGATAATGTACATGCCCACCTAACCTGTGTGAAGAAAGAAATTCCACTAGAAAGAAAGTGGGGGTGGTGAGGTTCAAACCTGGGACCTATGATGCGGACACGGGACACGACACGCCGACACGTTAATTCTAAAAAATGTCATATTTGGACACGTTTTGATATTAAATAAAATCTTTAATATATATAATATAATTTATATTTAATACATATAAGAGTCCATGATAAGTCATATAACTAATCAAATATTTAAATTTCATAACATAAATAAAAGTAAAAATAATTTTTTGTACTTTGTTAATTTTTCATAATAGAAAAAAATTAATTTATAAATTATTTCTTTATTTAGTTAATAAAACAAAATTAAGATTAAAAAATAAAAAATAAAAATGTGTCCCAGCGTGTCCGAAACGTGTCCCAGCGTGTCCGAACGTTGAGCGCGTGTCAGAAAAGGTTGACTGCGTGTCCGAAAAATGTGTCGGAGAGTTGACCGCGTGTCCCCAAATGTTGACCGCGTGTCGGACGCGTGTCCGAGCATGTCGGAGCGTGTCCGTGTTGGACACGTGGGACACGTGTCCGACACGTAAATTTTGAAAAAAATCACGTGTCCGTGCTAGGTAGCCTGGGACACATGGCTATGATACCATGTAAAGAACTTTGGGATACACCACCCCAAAAATCAACTCTAAGGTTAGAGTGTGTAAGGTTTTATAAACTCCACATTAATGTGAGACTATATATCTAAACAAATAGATACATTGAATTTAGGATGTGGTTTGTTAAAAATATATTCTTATTCATAAATATTTATCAAGTGAAGAGTTTGATTTGCAATTATTAAGGATGGAGTTTGATTCCTCACGCGCGACCTGCTACTGCATGCTTACGTTACAAAATAAAATAAAAATCAGTTTCAAACCTTCAATTTGCAATTTCCAATCTTTTGGTTTTATTATGAAGATATGTTTCACATTGAATTTTACTTGAATTTTTAATTCCATTATTGTATATTAAAAAACATTTAGATTAGGGTAAAGATTATGGGATCTCACCTTAATTTGTATTTTAGTAATTATTGATCATTTATTATTTTATTTTCAGTTTTTTAATTTAAATTATAAGAATTAATATAGGGGAAAAAGTTTCTGCTGTAACTTTAGATAGACACATTTGTTGTGCACTTAAATGTCACCATTTTCGTCTTTTTTTAATTAAAACGAATTACAGATTCCGTCTTCTTCACGTATAGCTGTTTTTTTTCTTGCACTTCGTGCTTCCGTCTTCTTTATAACAATGGAGTCCTTGCAGAATTTCTCTACACTCTACCAAACCCTCTTTCTCCCAACCATAGAAAATGTCATCAAAATTCTCGTGGTACTCTTTGCACGAAGCGCACGAAGTGAACCCTTTATAAAATATTAAACAATTGTGAAATTAACGAAAAGCCTTGAGATAGCAACCCAGTTGAAGAAGTTGAAGGTTCTTGGGCAGCTTTGATAATGAACAAAAAGTCTTCTTTTCTAGATGAATGAAAAGTACCATGCTTATGTAACAATAACACATGTCAGAATTCTGCAGGAACGTAATTCATTTTAATTAAAAAAAGATGAAAACGGTGAGTGCACATCAGTCTAAAGTTACAGCAGAAACCTTTTGAGAACGGACTAAAACTGAATATTACATCAAATAAAATAAAATAAAAATCAGTTTCAAACCTTCAATTTGCAATTTCCAATCTTTTGGTTTTATTATGAAGATATGTTTCACATTGAATTTTACTTGAATTTTTAATTCCATTATTGTATATTAAAAAACATTTAGATTAGGGTAAAGATTATGGGATCTCACCTTAATTTGTATTTTAGTAATTATTGATCATTTATTATTTTATTTTCAGTTTTTTAATTTAAATTATAAGAATTAATATAGGGGAAAAAGTTTCTGCTGTTACTTTAGATAGACACATTTGTTGTGCACTTAAATGTCACAATTTTCGTCTTTTTTTAATTAAAACGAATTACAGATTCCGTCTTCGTCACGTATAATTGTTTTTTTTCTTGCACTTCGTGCTTCCGTCTTCTTTATAACAATGGAGTTCTTGCAGAATTTTTCTACACTCTACCAAACCCTCTTTCACAACTCTTTCTCCCAACCATAGAAAATGTCATCAAAATTCTCGTGGTACTCTTTGCACGAAGCGCACGAAGTGAACCCTTTATAAAATATTAAACAATTGTGAAATTAACGAAAAACCTTGAGATAGCAACCCAGTTGAAGAAGTTGAAGGTTCTTGGGCAGCTTTGATAATGAACAAAAAGTCTTCCTTTCTAGATGAATGAAAAGTACCATGCTTATGTAACAATAACACATGTCAGAATTCTGCAGGAACGTAATTCATTTTAATTAAAAAAAGACGAAAACGGTGAGAACACATCAGTCTAAAGTTACAACAGAAACCTTTTTCCCATATATCAAACTTAAGGCAATTTTAAAATTATGTAAGAATGGAATGTATAGCATATACATTTACAACATATGGGAGCATGATGGCTAATGGAGGTTAGCTCCAATATAAATAGGCTAGAGAGGGGACCTAACTAATAACCTATAAAAGATTACGTATCCACTGGATCCACCCATCATGAAAAATCAGGGTCACAATGAAGCCTACACTGCTGCCCAATTAGGCCCAATAACAACAAATGCCACGAGAAGCCCAATCAAATGGAAAGCACAATCAAATGAAATCACAATAGACTTAATTACAATATTTATATTAAAATATCCATTAATCAATTAATTTTAAATATAAAATTAATTAATTAATATTGCCCGTAAAAAAAATTCTAACACACACACCACCTAATTTTTCAATTGTATATCTGGTGGAAACTATCATAACTCGTCCTGTCCTCAGTTGACTACCAAACCAAAACGTCAAAATCGTCTCAAAAGAATACAATCAATGCTGTCAAGGGTAGTACATATTCGATCAATACATCAGACAATTAGTATCACAAGTTAATAATTGTAATAAAATTAAATATGGTTTCTATTTAATTATATTGTGTTTTTTACACTATTCAATTAGCTGGTGTTGTTTTCATGAATATTTCAAACAATTGACAAGATGCGAAGTAAAACGAGTAAGACGTGCCAAAGTTTTGGAATCTTAATGGGAAAACGACGGTTCACTACCTTGATAAAAGTCGGTGGATGGTATTTCTTTCTTCACTTAGCTAGATAAATATTTATAAATAAGAAAATATTTTTAACAAACCACATCCTAAATTCAATATACGTGTTACTTTTTTTTTTTCTTGTCAAAATTGAGTTATCACCTGCTCACTTGGACGTGATCATCTATCCTCCATCCTTTCTAGATTATTTTTGTTAGCTAATTGTATAGTGGTGTGTACACAGTGAAAGTATAACAATAAAGAGAGAATACGTGTCCATAGCTATAGATTTTATCTTTTATTTATAAGATTTATTTTTGGATAATAAAATTTTGGACCTTTAGTGCATCCTTAATGTCCAAATTCATTGCCGTATTAGGGTATTAGGATTAGTATCTTAAATTTATTTTATTTTATTTTTATAAATTGTATCTTAGATTTTTAGTTATATTAATTTCCTCTTTCTATTGCCCATTATTAATTTCCTTCAGTTATTTCATGGTCTTCTTATATAGGTCTATAACACAATTCATTAACCAATTAAAAGAAAAGGTCAACTTCTATTTCACAAATAAAAAAGTGAATTCGTTTCACCAAAAAAAAAATGTGAATTGTATCATATTATGGTAACTTAATTGGTAGCAAGGCAGCTGAGTAAGTGGAAAAGTAAGAGCTTGATTTGATACTCACACGCCACATTTAGAATGAGTTTAAATATCTTCATTTTTTTAACTCGTCCCATATTCCGGATTAGTCTGGTAACCTACTCAAATAGTCGAAAACTTGTGAGGATATCGAAGCCGACTCTTCTCAAATTGGTAATTAAGATTAAGTTAACTAAAAAAAATGTAAATTCTAAACTACTCCCCTCAAGTCCCCTTCTTTCTCATTTTCATAATCAAAACATTCCCAAGTACAAATATTTTTAAATAATAAAAATATACTCACAAGCAATCAATAAACAATTTTATATTAAAAATTAATCACTCAGATATCTTATATTAATGGGGAAAAGGTTTCTTCTGTAACTTTAGACTGATGTGCACTCACCGTTTTCGTCTTTTTTTAATTAAAATGAATTACGTTCCTGCAGAATTCTGACATGTGTTATTGTTACATAAACATGGTACTTTTCATTCATCTAGAAAAGAAGACTTTTTGTTCATTATCAAAGCTGCCCAAGAACCTTCAGCTTCTTCAATTGGGTTGCCATCTCAAGGCTTTTCGTTAATTTCACAATTGTTTAATATTTTATAAAGGGTTCACTTCGTGTGCTTCGTGCAAAAGAGTACCACGAGAAATTTGATGACATTTTCTATGGTTGGGAGAAAGAGTTGTGAAAGAGGGTTTGGTAGAGTGTAGAAAAATTCTGCAAGGACTCCATTGTTACAAAGTAGACGGAAGCACGAGTGTAGAAAAATTCTGCAAGGACTCCATTGTTATATATAGACCGTTTGATGATAGAATCTTCGTTTGATTCTGGTTATAATTATTTCAACATTTAAAAAGAAAAAATTGCGATCCTGGTTCATTACCTATTGTTGAATTTATTAGATAATTTGTTTCATATTTCATATTGAATAATTAATATAGCAATTTTCGTATATGGCGCCAAAGATTTCCAAAAAGTTACATTTAGATTTGTTACAATGTGTGTTACGTAGAATGGGTATATAACCATCACCATGTGTTATGATATTTTCTCTTTGCACTTAAACAAACTTCATATATTTGATTCCTGTTTTAATCTGCATTTAGTGTTTTCACATTCATATGGATTTCGGTTTTGGTAACATATACGTTTCACATCGGTTTTAATGAAACAATAAGTTTGGTTCCATATGTTAGTGTGATGTTACCATTTTGTGTTATTTAGCATTCAACATTTAATGAAACAATACGTTTGTTTTGTAAGATGGCCTTCATGAAATGGTTTTGCCATTCAATGTCGCGTGCATTAGATTTTGGTTTCTGTTATCGTGAATAACGTTTACTGTTACGAATATTGTTCCCATATTTTGTGAATAACTTTTGAATTTATTATTGTTATCACTTTTGTGACACTGATTTATAACACTAATATCAATATTACTATTAGCTTAGTTATAGGCGTTATTGCTACTTTTCGTGATAGCAGTGTTATTAAACCTGGCCCGGGCATTGACCCGGTCGGGGTATTGGGTCATTGGGTTACTGGTCGGACCAGTGGTCACTGATCGGACTGGTTGACCCGGATATATATAGATATATAAAAATATATTTAAATATAAACATATAAATTCAATTATATTTTTCATATCTAAAATTAATTAAACAATTTCATTAAATAAGCTCAAAAACATGAAGCATAAATAAATAAAAATGTATACTATTTCTATGTCAATTTAAATGGCAAGTCAGAATCTCTATAAACATATCTCTCGATGACATTGAAGTCATATTTTTCAAATTTAACTACATTAAAAATGACATATGTCATAATCTCTTAATTTATTATTTCGCAAATTGGTTCAATATTGGAAGCTGAAATTGGAGGTCATTGTAGAAAAGTATATTAGCAAATAAAATTACAAAAAAAAATTAAAATGAGTTCTACATTTTCTTGACAAGATGAAATAATTTTGGTTATTTTTTTTAAATGCATGACCTGGCCGGGTCACCGGTTTTGACCGAGTTTTGTCCGGGTTTTGACCGGGTTAATGCATGAGCGGTCCAATGCTTGACCTGGACCGATCTGATGACCGGGTCACCGGGTCAGCCCGGGTTTTACAACACTGCGTGATAGTGTCACTTATGACCATATAAAGATGGAAATAAATATAGCCGTTGGATCAACATAAACGATCAAACAACGGTGAGATTGATTGGTAGTCACTTGATAGTAACACAACTTGATTATCACAATATCCTTCTATATATATGATAGTAGGATTCCATGTCGTTGAGGCTACATTTTGAACTTCAATTATTCATTTCTTCCCTCGACTTAAAAATAAATACATTTTTTTTTTCGGTGTATTTTGTTATTATCTCATCTTTTAATATCATAGTATTGCCTATTACATTCAATATGACATTCTTATGGACATCTTGGAAGACAACCTTTTGTATCTATCAATGTCTTATGCTAAATCAAATGCTTAACTGAATTTTCCTCTGATTCTTTGTAGAAAATTAGACTATCCAAATAGTAATATGGGGATTCTCGAGAAACTTATTAGTTTTATAATTTTATGGCTGTTGGAATCTTAAGTATCATTGGTGTGCAGAAATGAAAGCCCAAATTGAGGAACATAATTAATTGAAATTTTATAAATTTGAGATTATACACATCTTTATGGTCATATTGCGATGCTTACTACATATTGGCATGACGCGGAATCTAATATTCCATATTTCTGGAAATATAACATTCATGAAGGAAAGTTAATGCCAAGTATTATTTTGATACACAATTTTGATAATTGTGGGTGACGATGAGTGAAATTCTTCTTTATTGACAAATGCAATAATTTTTAGAAACACATGTTGGAAAAATGTTTCATTGTCTGAGCATGTTTGTTTCAGGAGTTATTATTATTGTTTAATAATAATTATATGTTAATTACCTGCCCAAAGGGAGTTTTTAATATATAATAATAAATTACATGAAGATAAAAATTATTGATGGGAATATGTAATTGAAAATTATTTATCTGCCCAAAGGAGATAAATTTTTTAAAAATTACGTATGATGCTTTTATGTTGGAATTAAGGAGATATGATGAGTCAAAGTGATGATATGAATACAACGTACATTCCACGTCATAGTTTTGATGATAACAAAGAGAAATGATCAAGATCGAAGCAACATCCAAAAAGAAACTCAAACGTGAAAGCTATGCAAGCACCAAGTCTCACGCATCAGTCCAAGTCCATAATCTCAATTGGTATATCTACTTAGGACTTAGGAACAATGTGTAAAGATGTATATCTACTCAGCATTGCATGAGCTCAAGGTCATGCATCACTTACATATTTCAAAAGCATGCATCCTTAAACAAATGTCAAAACATATAGTTTGATTTGTCCAAAATTGATTTGAAAAAGACACCTACATGATTTAAACGCTTCAAGACTTTTTTCATAATCAACTTCATGCATAACAAGTCTCAAAAACCTTTTGAAGTAAGAAGGAACTTACCTTTCGGACAAAAAGGATGCTGTCATGAAATATCCGGATATCTCACTTTGAATATCCGGATATCAGTATCCGGATATCTCAGTTCTGAATATCCGGATATCAAGTATCCGGATATCTAACAATGAATATCCGGATATCTGTATCCGGATACAGTATCCGGATATCTGACCTTCAATATCCGGATATGAGCCCGATGAATATCCGGATATGTACGGACTGCAACGGCTATAAACGGCTAGAAACGGCTAGTTTTTGGTTGAGATGTCAATATAAATACCCACATCACTCATGGTGAATAGTGCACGACCCTAGGGTATTTATTGAAGCTTTATTACACTTGCTAGCCTTTCTTTAGCTCATTAATTACTCATTTGATCACTTGCATACACTTGAGCTCATCTTTCTTTTGAAGCTATACATCTCTTAGTTCTTCAATTTGTTCAATCTGTACTTTAAGAGTACTTAGCTACTTTAAACAACCTCAATCCTACTTCTTGATTTGAGAGGGGAGTGAACCCCATACTTGAGAGGTTACCAAATTTCCTAAGTAAAATTTGGAGTCAAAAATTGTAAGGCATCAAGAGCCCGAAGTCTTGAAAGGTTGTAGAGGTTTGTCAAGCACCCTCAAGCTTGATAGTTAGTGAAAGAATTGATCGAGCGGCTTCAGTCTGGACGTAGGTCACAGTGGTGGTGACCGAACCAGGATACATCTAGTTTGCAATTTCTCTAACCTTATCTCTTTACTTTATTATTGAAATTGCTTCTTTAGAACATTTTTATTCACTTGCTTGCTTACTTTGTTAATCTCTTCACTTATACTTCTCACTATTAAATCACCTTATTGAAGAAATAGTCTTTTAAATATCAAAGGAGGCACTTTGCGAAAAGATTTTGTAAAACTCAATTCACCCCCCCTCTTGAGTATTGAAGCCACTTGTCCAACAAGTGGTATCAGAGCTTGAACTCTTGTGTAAAGAGCTTAACCGCTTCAAGAGAAGGAATGGCTTCTTTAAACCATGATATGCCCCTTGAGGGATCTTCTAGTACTAGACCTCCATTTTTCAATGGCGTCGATTATTCTTATTGGAAGAGTCGAATGAAAATATTTCTTCAATCTAATGATTTAAGAGTATGGAGTATAGTTGAAAAAGGGTATACACTACCTACTGAGAAAAATAAGGAAAATGAAGATGTTCCAAAAGATATAGATGATTATAGTGATGATGAAATTAAGAAAGGAAATTGGAATGCTAGAGCTCAAAATTTGATCACAAATGCCTTAGGTCGTGATGAATACTTTCGTGTCTCAAACTGTAAGAATGCTAAGGAAATGTGGGATATTCTTCAAATAACCCATGAAGGAACTAGTGATGTTAAATTCACAAAATTAAACGCACTCACTAGAGAATTTGAAATGTTTGAGATTCATGAAAATGAAAGCATTCAAAGTATGCAAAGAAGGTTCACACACCTTATCACTCATTTAAATGCTTTAGATAAATCTTTTACTAACCTTGAGTTGATTTCTAAGGTAATGAGAAGTGTGCACAACAGAGAATGGCAACCCAAGTTGACGGCCATTACGGAATCAAAAGATCTAAAAACCATGGATCTTGCAACCTTGTTCGGCAAGCTTCAAGAGTATGAAATGGAGCTAGCCAGAATAAGCTTAAAGGAACAAGCAATCAAAAAAGGTAAGGGAATTGCCTTGAAAGCCTCAACACCAAGCAAAGAAAAGGATGAGGAAAAAGAAGATGGCGATTCCGAAAATGGTCTTGATGAAGATGAAATGAGTCTCTTCGTAAAAAAGTATGGAAAATTCTTTAAGAAGAATTTCACAAAGAAATCATCATTTCCTCCTAGAAGAAGATCTAAAGATGAAGGATCCTCCCAACTCACCGTCACTTGCTTTGAATGTGGAAAAGTCGGTCACTACAAATCGGATTGTCCAAATGCTCAAAAGAAAGACAAACATGAAAAGAAGCAAGGCAAGGATAGAAGGAGCTTCAAGAAAGCTTATCTTGCTTGGGATGACGAATCTAGTTCCTCCGATGATGACTCCAAGGAAGAAGCAAACCTATGCTTCATGCAAGATGGAAGGCCATCGGAGAAATCAAGGAAAGAAACCCAACATATATGTCTAATGGCAAATGAGGACAAAAATGAATCCGAAACCGAGGTAAACTCTTCTTGCTCTACTATTTCCCCTTCATATGATGAGTTGTCTGACATGTTTGAAGAAATGCATAATGAAACTCTAAAACATGTTAAAAATCTTAGAGCATCAAGAAAAACTATTAGTTGTTTGGAAAAACAAGTTGCATCTTTAGAAAATGAGATTAAAGAATTAAAGGATGAAAATGAAACTCTCAAATTACTTGATGCTAGCATTGGTTGCATCAAATGCCTATCTTCAAATGATCATGCATCTTCATCATCATGTACATCATGCAAAGATCTAAGTAATGAAATTGATGATTTAAATGGAATTCTAAGCAAATTCACATGTGGAAGAGATAACTTAAATGTATTGCTTGGTAAACAAAGATGCATGTTTAACAAATCCGGTTTAGGCTTTGACACTAGCACACAAGAAAAATCATATAAAAACTTTTTCATTTCTCCATCCTACATGTCAAGTAGTCCATTCATTAAATGCTTTCATTGTGGTGGAAAAGGTCATAGTGCTTCCACTTGTAAAATTAGAAGAAATGGTATTAAAGGGCAAAGGAAAGTATGGGTTCCTAAGGGAACTAAGCCCAAGACTAACACACAAGGACCCAACACGATGTGGGTACCAAAGATTAAATCTTGACTTTGTGATGTAGGTTTGTTTGAAAGCTAAGAGCTCCAAGTGGTACTTGGATAGTGGGTGCTCAAGTCACATGACGGGAGATGTAACTAAATTTCAATCATTCACAAAGAAAGAGCATGGACATGTGTCCTATGGTGATAACAACAAAGGAAAGATACTCGGCATCGGAAAAGTTGGTAATTCCTTCTCTATCTCTATAGAAAATGTTTTACTCGTCGAGGGCCTTAGACATAACTTGCTTAGCATTAGTCAATTATGTGACAAAAATTATAGAGTCATTTTTGACTCAACCTCTTGTAAAATTGAAAGTATACTTGATGGGCAAGTTAAGTTTATTGGTCATAGAGTGGATAACATTTATATGATAGACTTAGATGGTATGCCTTCAAATGACGATAAATGTTTGATTAGTAAGGAAGATGACTCTTGGCTATGGCATAGAAGAATAGCACACATTGGCATGGGTCAATTAAGTAAATTGATATCCTTAGACTTAGTAATTGGATTGCCAAAGCTCAAATTTGAAAAAGATAAAGTTTGTGATGCTTGTCAAATGGGAAAACAAGTAAAGGCTTCATTTAAATCAAAAAATATTGTTTCTACCACAAAGCCTTTACAACTTTTACATATGGATCTTTTTGGACCAACTAGAACTATGAGCTTTGGTGGCAATTACTATGCTTTGGTCATTGTGGACGATTATTCTCGCTATACTTGGACATTATTTCTTACGTATAAAAGCGATGCTTTTAAATCATTCAAGAGACTAGCCAAACTCATTCAAAATGAACAAGCTTCAAATATTGTTTCAATTAGAACTGATCATGGCGGAGAATTTGAAAATCAAGATTTCGAACTCTTTTGTGAAGAAAATGGTATTGAACATAATTTTTCCGCTCCTAGGACTCCACAACAAAATGGAGTTGTAGAAAGGAAAAATCGTGTATTAGAAGAACTTGCTAGAACCATGTTAAATGAAAATAACCTTCCAAAATATTTTTGGGCGGAAGCCGTTGGCACCGCATGTTATGTTATGAACCGTGCTTTAATCAGACCTATTTTAAAGAAAACTCCTTATGAACTTTACAGAGGGAGAAAACCCAATATTTCATATTTTCATGTCTTTGGTTGCAAATGTTTTGTTCTAAATAATGGAAAAGAAAACCTTGGCAAATTTGACTCTAAAGCTGATGAAGGCATATTTCTAGGATATTCACTCACAAGTAGAGCTTATAGAATCTATAACAAAAGAACAATGGTCATTGAAGAATCTATTCATGTTGTATTCAATGAATCTAACAATGCCTTGCCTAGAAAGGAACTTTGTGATGATGATATCGTAGGAAGCATGGAAAACATAAACTTGAATGACAAAGAGGAAAATGAAAGGCAAAAAGAAAAGGAAGCAAACGATGAAGAAACACCTAGTCAACAAACCAATGATGGAAACAACCTTCCACAAGATTGGAGAGTAGCAAGAGGACACCCCATTGATGTGGTAATTGGTGATATATCTAAAGGGGTAACTACTAGAAACTCAATAAGAAATATTTGTAATCATTTAGCTTTTGTTTCTCAAATTGAACCTAAGACCATAAATGAAGCAATTATTGATGAACATTGGTTCTTGGCAATGCAAGAAGAACTAAATCAATTTGAAAGGAATCAAGTTTGGGAACTTGTGCCAAAACCAAATGATCATCCAATAATTGGAACCAAATGGGTCTTTAGGAACAAGCTTGATGAAAATGGCATAATAACTAGAAACAAAGCTAGACTTGTTGCTAAAGGATATAATCAAGAGGAAGGAATTGATTATGATGAAACTTATGCTCCCGTTGCTAGATTAGAAGCAATTAGATTGTTACTTGCATTTGCATGTATAATGGATTTTAAACTCTTTCAAATGGATGTCAAAAGTGCTTTTTTAAATGGATATATTCAAGAAGAAGTATATGTTGATCAACCTCCCGGTTTTGAGGATCATAATTTACCTAACCATGTCTTTAAACTTAAAAAAGCCTTATATGGTTTAAAGCAAGCTCCAAGAGCATGGTATGAAAGATTAAGCAAATTCCTATTAGAAAAAGGTTTTTCAAGAGGAAAAGTGGACACAACTCTTTTCATAAAAAGGAAAGATAATCATCTATTATTTGCACAAATTTATGTTGATGATATTATCTTTGGTGCCACTAACGTTTATCTTTGTGAAGAGTTTGCTAATCTCATGCAAAGCGAATTTGAAATGTCTATGATGGGAGAACTCAACTTCTTTCTCGGTCTCCAAATAAAGCAACACAAGGATGGGATATTCATCAATCAAGCTAAATATTGTAAGGAGTTATTAAAGAAATTTGGAATGGACAACTCCAAGGCCATTGACACTCCCATGAGTACATCTTGTTCTTTAGACAAGGATGAAGGAGGTAAATCCATAGAAATCACTAAATATCGAGGTATGATCGGTTCACTTCTATATTTAACCGCAAGTAGGCCCGATATTATGTTTTGTGTGTGCATGTGTGCTAGATTTCAAGCTAATCCAAAGGAATCACACTTAAGTGCCGTTAAACGTATTATGAGATATCTTGTAGGCACTTCACACATGGGATTGTGGTACCCTAAAGGTGCATCATGTGAACTGGTAGGTTATTCCGATTCTGATTTTGCGGGTTGCAAATTGGATAGGAAAAGCACTAGTGGTACTTGCCACTTTCTTGGTTGCTCATTAGTTTCTTGGCATAGCAAGAAACAAAATAGTGTAGCATTGTCCACGGCCGAAGCGGAATATGTCGCGGCCGGCAGTTGTTGTGCACAAATCATATGGATGAAACAACAACTAAAGGACTTTGGGGTTGATCTTGATCACATCCCCATTAGGTGTGACAACACTAGTGCCATCAACATCACTAAAAATCCCATCATGCACTCAAGAACCAAACATATTGATATTCGGCATCATTTTATTAGAGATCATGTGCAAAACGGTGATTGTGTTTTAGAATTTGTAGAATCTTCAAAACAACTAGCCGATATTTTTACCAAACCTCTTCCAAGGGAAGTGTTTTACAATTTAAGAAGAGAAATCGGTTTAATTGATCCATCATATTTGTGAACTTATGTGTTTTTAACTCCTTGATATGTCTTTTCATACTCTACACCTTGCTGTAAAACTCTTCTGGTTTATGTAGCTTCTGAGGGTAAATATCCGGATACGTTAAATTGTATATCCGGATATCCAATATCCGGATACTTTGTGCATCATATCCGGATATCACATATCCGGATACGTGAAATGTAATATCCGGATATCAATATATATCCCGGAATAATATCCGGATATCCAATATCCCCATATCCTGTCCCCATATCCGGATACTTCATATCCGGATATCCAGATTTAAATATCCGGATATTTATCGCGTTTTTTTTTTTTTTTTAAAAACCAGTGCGTCCGATCATTTTTCACTCTTTCCCTCTCTCTCTCTCTCTCTCTCTCTCTCTGTCCCTCACCACCACAGCCACCCCACCGTGCCACCTCCCACCACCACCGCCCCCACCGCGCCACCACCACCGACCAGGCTCGCCGTCCACCACTTGCACCACCGCACCCACCACCGTGCCTTCCCATTCTCCGACCAGGTTCCTTCTTCCCTTTTCTTTCTTTTCTTTTTTTCTTTTGCTCGGTTTCTCTCTGTTTGTTCACTGTTTCTTTTTCTTTTTCCTTTTTTCTTTTTTTCCCCACCGTGCACCAGCTCCGCTGCCATGGCCAACAATGAAAGACGTTCGAAGAGAAGGAATGACGCAAATGCATCTCCTTCGGTCCCCGCTCCTGCTCCCGACGCTGATCGGTCCGGTTTTGGCTATCTCTTTGATGGCAATGTTGAGGAAATCCGTACCTTCATTGACCGGTTCTCCACGCGTCCCATCTTGGAGCCGAAGTACCTCGACACGGTCTTTCTGGCTTCTCAGGGGTTCGACATTTGTCAACTTCTCGACTCCATCGGCCTCCTTCAGTTTGCCGCTCTACAGTGTTCCTACTCTGAGGTACTCGTTCGAGCATTTTACAAGAACCTCGAGTACTCTCACGGCATCCTGCGATCCCGCGTTAAGGGGATCCCCATTGCTGTCACCGATGATGACTGGAGAGAGTTGATCGGCTACTCATTTCAGGCTGCCGACGCCGTGACTGCTGATGTCCCGCTCACCTTTGACGGGATTCACTTCTCCGACTTCCAGTCCTACGTCCGTGCGGACTTTGTGCCCTCCACCCTCCGCCCACGGACTGCACGGACCTCCCTGGTCCGCCTCTCAGCTAAGAAGCTGAGTATCTCCTCTCGCATCTTGCTGTATGTGATTTCTCACATCCTTCTCCCGAGGCATTCAAATCACGCCATTGTTCAGGAGAACGACTTCTTTGCGATGTGGGCCATTCGCCATCAGCTGCCCATTGACTGGCGCCACACATTTTGCTGTCAGATGCGCGACGCGTCATACGGTGCCTCCTCCCATCTGCCTTACCCTGTGCTCATTCAGCGGATCCTGGAGCTTAAGGGTGTGCCTATGAACGGCGAAGTGTTGAAGAAGCTCCAGCGGAGCCACACTTGCTTCGGAGAGAAGCTACTGATTAAGATGAACATCGTCCGTGTCAATGGTCAGTGGCAATGGGATGATGAGGCTTCCTATGGACGTGCTCCGGGTGCTGCTCCGCAGGCTACTGATCGGCCAGTCGATTCCCCATCTGCTGCTGCTCCTCGCCTAGCTCCTTTGCCTGCTCCGCATGTTCCTTCACGTGGCTACACCATCCATGACGTCATGCTTTATCTTCAGCAACAGGAAGCAGTCAACAGTGCTTTTCGTCAGGATATCTCCGATCGCCTATTCCGCATCGAGACCTCCCTGTGCCTTCATTCTCCTACGAGTGATGCCAGTGGCTCTCGAGTTGCTACGGAGGAGGATGCCGATGCTTCGGATGCGGACACTTCCGGCGACGAGACCATGCCATCAGCTTCTGACTCTGAGGATGACTGATAGTCTAGGATTGCTTCATGTATTTTTGCTTTCTTGCTAGATTATGTTTTTTTTTTTTTTGGACATATGTACTCTTCCTTTTTGCTTAAACTTATGTTTTGAGTACTGTCAATGGTTATTATATGCTTAATGATATGAATCATATTTTCCTTGACATTCTATTGCATTATGTCATTACTTGCTTACTTGTTTCGATTTTGGAGTACTTCTTTTTGCTGTTGCCAAAAGGGGGAGAAAGACATACTAAATTGCGAAATATTCAATTAGTCAAGTTGCAAGGTAAATAGGGGGAGATACTCAAAGTTAATAATTGAAATAACCTATGCCATGAACCTAGGGGGAGTACTATATTTCAATTAAATGAATTTATGCAACACTAACTCTCTTTCTCAATTTAAAGTTTGTCATCATCAAAAAGGGGGAGATTGATGAGTCAAAGTGATGATATGAATACAACGCACATTCCACGTCAACATAGTTTTGATGATAACAAAGAGAAATGATCAAGATCGAAGCAACATCCAAAAAGAAACTCAAATGTGAAAGCTTTGCAAGCACCAAGTCTCACGCATCAGTCCAAGTCCATAATCTCAATTGGTATATCTACTTAGGACTTAGGAACAATGTGTAAAGATGTATATCTACTCAGCATTGCATGAGCTCAAGGTCATGCATCACTTACATATTTCAAAAGCATGCATCCTTAAACAAATGTCAAAACATATAGTTTGATTTGTCCAAAATTGATTTGAAAAAGACACCTACATGATTTAAACGCTTCAAGACTTTTTTCATAATCAACTTCATGCATAACAAGTCTCAAAAACCTTTTGAAGTAAGAAGGAACTTACCTTTCGGACAAAAAGGATGCTGTCATGAAATATCCGGATATCTCACTTTGAATATCCGGATATCAGTATCCGGATATCTCAGTTCTGAATATCCGGATATCAGTATCCGGATATCTCACAATGAATATCCGGATATCTGTATCCGGATACAGTATCCGGATATCTGACCTTCAATATCCGGATATGAGCCCGATGAATATCCGGATATGTACGGACTGCAACGGCTATAAACGGCTAGAAACGGCTAGTTTTTGGTTGAGATGTCAATATAAATACCCACATCACTCATGGTGAATAGTGCACGACCCTAGGGTATTTATTGAAGCTTTATTACACTTGCTAGCCTTTCTTTAGCTCATTAATTACTCATTTGATCACTTGCATACACTTGAGCTCATCTTTCTTTTGAAGCTATACATCTCTTAGTTCTTCAATTTGTTCAATCTGTACTTTAAGAGTACTTAGCTACTTTAAACAACCTCAATCCTACTTCTTGATTTGAGAGGGGAGTGAACCCCATACTTGAGAGGTTACCAAATTTCCTAAGTAAAATTTGGAGTCAAAAATTGTAAGGCATCAAGAGCCCGAAGTCTTGAAAGGTTGTAGAGGTTTGTCAAGCACCCTCAAGCTTGATAGTTAGTGAAAGAATTGATCGAGCGGCTTCAGTCTGGACGTAGGTCACAGTGGTGGTGACCGAACCAGGATACATCTAGTTTGCAATTTCTCTAACCTTATCTCTTTACTTTATTATTGAAATTGCTTCTTTAGAACATTTTTATTCACTTGCTTGCTTACTTTGTTAATCTCTTCACTTATACTTCTCACTATTAAATCACCTTATTGAAGAAATAGTCTTTTAAATATCAAAGGAGGCAGCGAAAAGATTTTGTAAAACTCAATTCACCCCCCTCTTGAGTATTGAAGCCACTTGTCCAACAATATGGACTCAAAGTACTACATATATGTAGGTTCACATTATCTTGTGTCAAAAATTAACTTTTATTTGAATGATGGAGGTAATTAGGGGTTAAACTCTATAAACTGTCATATCATATGTTATAAACAATTCTCTCATAAGAGGTTATTTAAAGTGATCTGGGACCACCATTTTTAGGTGGTCCCTTAGTGTAATTAGGAGGGTAAAATGGAAAAAGTGAGAAAATAATAAAGGTAAAAAAGGAAAGAGAAAATTAATATTATGAGAGGGAGCACCAAAAGATTCAGTGGTCCTGAAGCATATTAAATATTTTCCTCCCAGAATTGAAGTTGCTGAAGGGCTAAAAGTAAATAAATGATTTTATATGTACCAGTTAACAACTTTTTTTTCTTTAACTAGAATTTAACTAATTAGTGATCCTCTATAGTCTATATAGAAAAGAATCAACTTATATATCGATATTAGTCTAAAATGTTTCACACTCATTATTAATAGTTGATTCTACCTTCATGTAACAATTGTAAAAGGATTCAAGTGGTTTATTAATCCCTAATAAATTACATACATTAGTAAAAAATAACTAACAGGGTAAGATTTTGTAAAATTAGAAGGCCTCTATCAAAGAAATAATGCATACAGACATAGTTGCCCGCCTAACCTTGTTAATATGAATAAAACATTCGCTTTTTCCTCGAGCTTAAATTAAGTTAATGTTGAGAGAGAGAGAGAGAGAGAGAGAGAGAGGTGTACATTGGTATTGTCTGGTTCAGAAAACTAGTGTGAATTAAATTGAATCGGAAATAAACCATAAAAATTGAATTGGGTTGCTTTTATTTTGTGAGGAAAGAAGCAAACTAAACTGGTTATTTTAGTTTGGTAAACCAGTTTGTACTATTCCTAAATTTCTTAATCATTCGCCACAAATCACACGAACCATCAACCTTTCTCAAATGAACTAGAAATTGGAATAGGAAGCACTAAAAATTTGGACGACAACGTAGCTATCTACGGGCGTTGAATAGTAACGTCGAGCTTCGAATTGTAGTGAGTTGTGATCCAACGCCAGTGAGGAGCTACGAAGTTTGGTAGCGAGCTCTGTCACAACTTTGCTGCCATTATTATCTTATTGAAAAGTCCTGTCACCAGAAGTTTCGAATTGAAGTATGGGGAATGGAGAAACTAAAGTCAGAGAGGTTTCAATCACATTAAATAGGTTTGGATACAAAAAAAATCCTGCCATCCAATGGACCTGCCAGATTTTGAAGCTCTAAAAAAGCTTTCTTTTTTTCTTTTCTCCTTTTTATATTGTAGTTTGGATAATTAAAAATGAAGTTTTTGTCTCGTTTTCCTTTTTTCCTTTTCCTTCTTATATTGTAGTTTGGATAATTAAAAAACATTTTCGATGCACATGCCAAAAGTTAGCTCAAACAATGAGAATGTCCAAAGCCTTATTCCACACTAACTATTCATCCAACCAATCAACACATAAAGAATCTTGGGATACACAACCCCAGAAACTAGCTCAAAGGATAGGAGTGCCCAAGGCCTTATAAATTTCATATTTGTTGTTCATATAACTAATGTGAGACTATATATCTCAACAAAGTTCGCTTTAGTTGATTCCAATTAAATGACTGGGATTTAACAAAAAATGGCTAATCGCACCATTTGACCATTGCAACTCAAAAAATTTAGGTCGTTATATAAACCGTTTTGAACAATTCAGTTTTTTATGATTTAATTTAGTGCAGTTCAGCAGTTCAATTTGGTGTTGGATTGTTTTGCCCACGCCTGGTTCCAAGTCGAAATAAATAAACTTGTTGTAAAACAAACAATCTGCAAAAAATTTGAGGAAAGAAACAGAAAATCCCGAAACAATAGTGCAAATCCAATCAAGCACAACTTACCGATCATTACAAGTTTACAACCTAGTAGTAAAACCGATAATGATTTACATTGCGGGTAAAGGTAAAAGCTCTATCTATGAATTAATGAATGAGTTATGTTTATCTTATTTTATTTTTATATCTTTCTTACACACAAAAATGATTGAGTCTCACCATTCTTTTTTCTCCCTCCTCTTTTTATCTCTATGACATGAATTAATATGAAGTAAGAAAAATATTTCTCTTAATGAACATATCAACCCCAGGTAACCAGACTTTCCAAGAATCCAAAATTAACCCCACAAACACCCAACCCTTCAAGATCTATTTGATTAGGAGAAAAAAAATATTCTTTTTTTTTATCTCTCTCTAGCGTCTAACCAGTGGGCAAAGACAATTTCGCGGTCTGGTCCAACACGTGAAGAAACTCCGACCTGCTCCTCAGAACCCTATGAAAAACCTCTCTAATTTGTTGCTGTAAGGGTTCCAATCCATCTTCCATCTTCCTACAAATTTGTGCCAACTCTTCAACCTGTGCCTTCACCTCTTCCAAACGCCCTGCCTCCGCCGGAAACTGAAACGAATCGGCAAACTCAATCAACGACTGCCCCAGCTTTCGCAACCCCTGAATCTCTCCCAAGAGCCCCACAGACCCTTTCTTCTTCGAAATTTTCTCCTGAAACCCAATCATGGGCTGAGCCCAACCCCATTGCCGCGGCAAAGTTCCCAAACCGTTTCTATTTTGACAGGGTATGGCCGCAACCAAAGCCCACATAACAAAAACCAAAACGGCACTCATCATGCAAACAGTAAAAGCCAAGCCAGAGGATTCTCCAGCGCGTGGCGCTACTACATTGGAAGAAAGCGATGGAAAATTCCCTCTTCGCTTAAAAGAGCCGATTCTCTCCTTGTCCTCAATCATCATCGACGTGACGAGTGAGTTCAATGCCTTCTTAGCGCGTCGAACTTGACCATCACCGAGTGGCCTCTGTTCCAATGCAGAGACCACTATCCGTGCGAGTCTCTGCATGTTTTTTAGGGCCTCGACGCCGTCACTAACTGCATTGCAAATGTCAAGTGATTTGACCATTCGGTCAATGAGCTCGGGGATGAGGCGATCGAAGCTCAGCGTGTGGTCGCGACTCGCTGTGAGAAGAAGCTCCTTAAGTTGGGGTTCGCAGCAGAGGAACACGTCGAGGAGCTTTCTGAGCCAGGCGATGGAGAGCGTGTCCTCGTTCGGCGATGATGACAAGAGAGTGGAGAATTGGTCAGTAACATTTTTGTGGAGGTGTTCTTCCTCTTGATCTTTGTTGACTTCCATGGTCGTTACTTGGTTTCTGCGTATGCTTATTCGGCCCAGAAAAGAACTCTGATAGTGATACTCTGTTGCCCTCATTGTTTTCTTTTTAGTGTACCACACGGGTTGGATGGATCAATGGCCAGAGTAAACGGTGAGAAATGAGAATGAAATAGCACGAGAAAATAAAACAACATATCAGAGGAAGGAGTGATGTGAATGAACGCGCGTTGTTTTGTTGTGCCGTGCGACGCTTCCGCACGATCTATGATACGCCCTCGCTCTCTCTTTTGACTTTAAATCAAATTTTCTGTGCTGGTTCAATAGCGACTCCCCACCTCACATCAGAATATTCTCTTTGTTATAAAAAAGAAAACTTTAATATCAAATTTTCAATGTGCTGGTTAAAAATAAAAAAATGACCGAATACTTATTACAATTGACAGAAGGACTAATATTTTTTTATTTTTTTGTCTATTGTTATAAAAAAGAAAAAAAACAAAAAAGGTGTTTACTTTAAAAAAAAACCTGACACACTCACTCGGGTCCCTATCAATATCAATGAAATCATTTTTAGTCTCTGACAATAAAAAAGGACTAAATTGGTCCCTAAAATTATGAAAAAAGGGTCACTTTAGTCCTTCCGTCAATTGTAATAAGTACTATTTGGTCCTTTTTTTCATCATCTTAGGGACAAATTTGGTTCTTTTTTATTGCCAGGGACTAAAAATGATTTCGTGGATATTGCCAGGGACCAAAGAGAGTGTTTACTCTTAATTTTATTGAAAAAATATTTGTCATTTTAAATGACGCGACTTTGTGTCATTTTTAATGAAATTATGGTTTGTTTTTACATTCTCTCTCCTCCATTTTCTTTTTATTTCTAATTTTATAAGTTAGAAAAAATGAAAAAACACATCAAAATGATGTAATTTCATTAAAAATGACATATATTATGCCATTTAAAATGAGAAACACTGAAGCGTAATTTTATTCTCTTTATTCTTTTCAGAACAAAATCTACTTTTTTATGTGGATATGATAGAAATTGATTTTTCACAGCAAAACTAGAAATGCTTCTGCTAAATTGCATAAAATTACAATAAAAAGTGTTTGATGTAACTTTGCATCAACATAAAAATCAATTTAACATGGTAGGAAAAGTAAAAGACCGAGTAAGAAAAAAAATGAATATAAAGAATAAAAAAACAAAAGTTAATAATATACTCTATTTGACATTTTTTAATGAAATTTTATACTGATTTCATTAATAAATAATAAACCCAAGTTTTTTTAAATAAAAGTAGAATGAGATTTTATCTGAAAATAAAAATTTTAAAAAATAAATATAAATAGTACGCTATTAACATTTCTTCTAAAAAATAGATGGAAAAAAAAGAAGGATGGCCTTCTTTCACATGGGTTGGGCCAATAATCATGCAGCCCAAATGCTCAATATAAGATGTAACACAATTATATGGAATCCAAATACAAATAATTAGTTTCAAAATAACGGGGTAGCCCACAACGTCTATATATGGAAAGGGAAAACGCAAAACCTTTTTAAATCCTTCACATTTTTATTTTTTTTTTATTTTTATCTCCTCATGAGATAAATAGGGATTTCTGATGACACAATTACGCATTGTAGTTACTCCTCTCGACGCGTTTTTTCCTCACAAACGAATCAACCATTAAAAGTGAAATTGATTTGACGTAATTTTAATTATCTAAAAACCAAATTTATTGTTTAAAATGATTTATGGAATATATAATTTCAGAAAAAAATTTGCAGCTACTGCATATAAGTTAACTACATTTACTCTTAAAACAACGTCGTTTTGATGTTGAAATATTAAAAAATTATAATTATAAAGACTATTATAACCCTGAAATAAATTAAAATTACGAAAACACCTTGATTTTCGCTTCAAAATGACGTCGTTTTGGGCTCGATGCAGATAACTTGTCTACATTAAGTGCAGAAAAGACGAACCCATATAATTTATTTCAATAATTTTACTTTACTTCCCTTTATTATAATGGGTAAAGTCGGTAAACAAATAAGGATGAAATTAAGAATTTATCAAAATTAAAAATCAATCGAACTTGAATACACACAGTTTGAATAAAAAGATTTCAAAATCGCTTAAAAAAAAATTCAAAATCAAATACATTTTAAACATATAATTTACTTAAAAATCAAAACAATTGTTTCAAACATGTTAAATTAAAGATTTATGGGGGAAATGTCTCGTAGTGTTTATAGTTGATGCTTGCTACCGCTGCCATTTATGTAATACTCGTCCATCTCTAGACTTCGTACTTCAGAGTGTTCTCGAGGTTTTTGGTGTGTATCCCTTTAGTAGTGCCAATAAGTCCAGTACTTGTTCATATACGTACACATTAGTAATAAGGAGTAGCAACTTGAAACTTTAATTAACTGTCTTTAAATGTATTAATTGCATGAAAAATTCTCATTCAGCTAGTCTACGGCTAAAGAAATAGCATCACTTTGAAACTTTATTTTTTCTTTTTTTGCTCTCCTTAAATTCCATGTGTTCTTCTCCAAGAATACGTGTTTTGCGAAAGCTAAGGAGATTAGTGACTTCCTGAATATTAACCTAGCAGGAGACCTGGGAAAATACATAGGGATCCCTTTACAGCATGGTAGGGTTTCCAAAGCCTCTCTAGGTCATGTTCTAGAACGTGTTCATAATCGTTTGAATACATGGAGCCGCAAGTCCCTTTCTCTTGCCAGTAGGACTACATTGGCCATATCAGTGGTTGTTGTGCTCCTAGCTTATACTATGCAATCAGTCATGTTCTACTACACTTCTACGATGACCTGGATCGCTCTACCTAAAGCTTTATCTGGGGGTCTACCCCGAATCAAAGGAAATCTCATCTTATGAATTGGGAAACTCTTTGTCTTCTGAAGAACAATGGGGGAGCTGGTATGAGACAGTCCAGACTCATGAATAAACCTATAATCATGAATGTAGGCCACTTATTACTAACTAAACGAGACTCTTTTTAGGTGAAAGAGACTTGTAATAAGTATAATCTAGGGGACGATTTGACTCCTAATGTGAGAAGAGCATCTGAGAAGTCAAATCTCTAGAAGGGAGTGCACTCCTGTTGGCCGAAGATAGTGGAAGGCTCAAGAATTCTGCTTGGAGATGGTAACAACACTAACTTTTGGTCTGATCATTGGATTCCTGATATGGCCAGGCTTTTGGATGATGCTACTGCTTCTAATATCCTGGAATGTAACCAAATTTGTGAATTTGCAGGGGGAATGAAACTAGAGTTTTTTCAACACCTTTTACCCCTACATATAGTTAATAAGATTGCTGGTATTATCCCCTCTTGCTGAACGAAAAGGCTGATAGGGTCCTCTGGAACCTTTCCAATGATGGCTCATTCAAGGTTTGTTCATCTTACCAGGGGTTAACCACAAACCAACAAGAAAAATGGAAACTTGTGGAATCTTACTTGGACGTGGAATGGGTCATATAAAATACAAACTTTCTTATGGCTCCTCATTCATAGTAAACTTCTCATTGATGAGCAGAGGGTGAGAACAAGATTGTCCTAGGTGCAGGTTTCATAACGAGGACTATCTTCATATGGTTAGAGATTGTGTTTGGGTAGGTAAGGTCTGAAAGTTGATCTTTAATGTCGATTGGTAGAACATATTTTTTAATCTCTCTTGGATGGAATGGATAGAAGAAAACCTTCAGAAGAAGAGTGACAACCTTTTATGGGAGAAGAGGAGAATTTGGTTTTGTGTAACTTGTTGAAATATTTGACTCGACTGAAATAACCAGGTCTTTAATGCTGCTAACCCTAACCCTATGAACACAACAATCTAGGTCAGGAGTTTTGTGGAGAGTATGTCTCTAGCAAATGACATGTTTAAGCTGCCAATCTTGGCCCCAACATCAGAACTGAGGCCAACATTAGGTGGAGGTTCCCCTTGGATGGCTGGATCAAGAAAAAATATGATGGATCCAACTCCCAAGATGGTTTGAGAACATCTTGTGGAGGAGTTTCAAGAGACCGCTAAGGAAACTGGATAGTGGGCTATAGGAATTTAATTGGTCAAGGTAATGTTTTGCTAGCGGAGCTGAAAGGAATGTTGTTAGGTCTAGAGGTGGCTTGGGAGAAAGGCTTTACTAGAGTGTGGCTTGAAGGGGACTCATGTTCAACCATTCATCTAATAAAGGCAGGCTACATTTCTCACCAACCATTCTTCTCTTTAATCTATAGAATTCAAAAGATTATAAGTAAAGTTTGGACGGTGAGAATATCTCACGCTCATAAAGAAGGTAATGCTCTTACGGACTAACTTGCTTCAAGTGTTGTTTTCCAAGCTTGGGACACAAAAATACCGATTGAACCTCTTGTGGAATGTAGAAGCTTAGTTTTGAGAGACCTGATGGGGGTTACTACCCCTAGAATGGTCTATACGTAGTTTTATTTTTTTGCTACTTTTGTGTTTTTTTTCTTTCCTATATCCTTAAAAAAATACACCTTTATTGTTGTTTGAGATATTGATATAAACTTTAAATTTTGTTTTTTGATAAACAATATAAACTTTAATTTTAAAGTAACATCCATGCAGAAATTTGTACATTTAATCATATTGATTAAGGAAATTTGATTTTGATATATTGTTTACTTTGATTATGTTTGTTTATCACGTGCAATAAAAAAATTGGTATTAATTTATACGTAGATTTATCCAGCTGCATGGATTTTATTTAAAGTAAAACCTTTTTTGGGTCACTAACAAAAAATTCTGTCTCCACTTTAGTCGCTCACAAAAAAAAAATAGTCTCGAGGTCCTTAAGAAATTCAAAGTGGATCTATTTAGTTGAAATCGTGATCCCTCACAAATTCAAAAAAGACCCATATTAGCCATCAAAAGATCTGGGTCCACTTTGAATTTAGTATGAATTAGGCGACTATTTTTTTGTGTGAGGGACTAAAGTGATGACCATATTTTTTGTTAGGGACCCAAAAGGGACTTTATTATTTTATTAATATTGTTTGGATGTATTTTTTTTTGGGTATCCTAGTTTGGATGTATTTAATTAGTAAATGATATAGACTTTTGTACATTTAATTGTATTGATTAAGGATATTCGATTTTGATATGTTCTTTAGTTTGATTATATTGTTTTGTTGCAATACTGAAATTGGTATTAATTTTGTCTTGAGAGAAATTTTATTGAAAAAATATTTTCCAAATTTTTTTGATGAACCAAGTATTCCGTCGAAAATTGAGACAATAGTTTTCAATAGAATTTTTTGATTTTTTTTTTAAATTTTTGACGGAAAATAAATTCGGTTAAAAATCTTTGCAACAATTTTTGACAAAAATTCAATAATTTTCCACTAAAAATTTCGATGCACCAGGTTTTCCTTTGAAAATCCTTACAATAGTTTTAAACAGGATTTTATTTATTTTTTGTCAAAAATTTCAACGCAATTTAGACAAAATTCTAGTTAAATTATGTTGCAAATTGCGATAGAACTTTTTGAACAAAATATATTCTGCCAAAATTTTCGACATAATTCATTAAATAAATAGTATTTTATGGCTGTCATTCTTCAACGGAATCTAAATTTCCGCTGAAATAATTGCTATCAACGAAAAGAAATATAACGTCTTGCAATCCATCAAAAATTTTATTTTGACGAAATTTTCACCATTTTCAATAAAAAATTCCCGTAAAAAAAAATAACATTTTTTAGTAGTGACCTCCCAAACTTGTCCCCTGAATATTTCCAATAACAATCAAGAAGAAGCACAAGGTTCACTCACCCTATGTCCCCGTCCCAAAAATCCCCTTGTCAAGCACAATTGTAAATAAATAAATGAATTTAGGAATGCATGTAAAAAAAAAATAGCACTTGTATAAATACACATTATTTTTTTATTATGGGGGTGATTATATTGCTCACCTATTTGATCCTCCTACCCTTAGTATTTTTTTATTACTATTTACTGTCCTTTTTTGCTGATTCCTGATTTGTCCTTTTTTGCTGTCTTACCCCCGTCCATGCACCCTTTTTTTTATGTTGATCCTTACTTGATCTCATATGATATGTTCGGTTCATTATTCATGTAATAGTTGTTTTTGCCTTTTGGGGGCCTTTTGATGCTTCGATTAGAAATAGAGGATAGAGGGCTTCCATTAAAAGGGAAGCGGGGTCCGTATGAATGCCTCCCCCCAGAAGAGAAATAGGGCGGCTTGGTCTGGAATGGGAATGGTTAGCTAAGAAAAATGCGTCGATCATATATATATATATATATATAAGGAGAAGTGTGTATCATTTTAAAGGATATAAAGTTGTGTCATTTTAAATGAGAGAAAGAAACCGTAAGCTCCGAAGCATTGGGAGGAGCCCAGCCCGGGGCTCTAACCGCGTGCCTTTTGAAGAATGAGCCGACGACTCATATATAGGTTAAGGGAAACCACTAGAGCCGTAGCGAAAGCGAGCCTTCATAGTGTAATTGTCCGTGCTTATGGGAGAGAGAGTAGGGGGGGAAAGTTTTAAAGATGTGGGTCTCACCTCTTTGTAAGAGTGAAATGATCTAAGGTGTGTCATCTAAGATGACACACTTTTTTCCATATATATATAAAGGTAGGATCCTTTGACACCGGTGTCAAATTTGAAATTTGACACATCTGAGGGCCGTTATATCAAAAAATATCAACGGCTCTGATTGGTAAGCATATGACACCGTTGATCATTTTTTATCTAACGGCTCTCAGATGAGGTGTCAAAGGATCCTATCTCGTATATATATATATAACACTTTATTTGAGGGCCATTAAATCATGACAGATTAATGATGTCACATATTGGGTAAGATATTTTCAGACTATGTCAAACAAAAAGTTTAATACTTTATCTGATGGTCGTTAGATCAAGACTGATCAATAAATTCATATGCTTATAAATCAAAGTCGTTAGATCAAGATAATACATTATTTATATTGATTGATATTAATTGGATAATTTTGCATGATTAATTAAGAGGTGAAGAGAAAGAATTGTAATCCAAAAAAAAGAAAAGAGAAAGAATTAATTGGCCGAGGAACATGCGGATCACATCAGTATTAAAAGAGCAAATGGTGGAGACATTTCATCCATGACTTAATAACTTAACCAACCATACTTATAAAGGCCATTATTAATTTTTCTCCTCAATAATCAATTGTTAAAATCCAACTGGCAGGCCCACAAACTTATCCTTTGCTCCTCCTTAAAGCTAAGTACAATCATTTTCCTTTTCAATTCCTCCTAAAGGTCTATTTTAAAAATCATTTGTATATTACTTTCAAAGTTTCAGCTTGCGATTCATACAAGCAAATGTAACTTTCCTGTCTCGCACATCAACTTGGTGGTTCATTCGCATCAATCAACACTCCCCCCATTGCTTTCAGTACTCCCCTTAACTATATATATTCCATATACGTATTAATACAAACGGTTGAAATGCCATATTAAACAATTCCCTTTGCTAGTTATGTGTTTTAACTAACCAACACAACTCGAGCCCAAACAAAAGGCATCTTTCTTCAACAAGCATGATGTTTCTTCATGTGAACATTTCAGCCTTGCATTATAAATGTAATTATTTTTTTGGAAATATCAAAAATGGTGCAAAGTGTGCATTCACTCTGAGACTGACGTTGTTAATGGTATTTAATTTCTCCAAATAGGCAACTCTAGATATCGAAACTTTCCCATTTTATTGGCGAGGGTTCGTCCCGGAAGCTAGCCAACCGCCGCTAAGCCAACCCATGTTAGGTATTATAAATGTAATATTAAATAAGATGTTCATTCGAATATAGTGAATAATTAATTTATACATTATTGATTTAAAAAGTTATATTTATTATAAAATGTTAAAATTTCAAAAATATATCGAAGTTAAAATAAAAAAATTTAATTGAACCAGTTCAATTAGAAAAAATATTGCACCTTAAAAAAAAAAAAAAACTAGTTAATTGCATATACAACTTGCGACATGCCGTCTTTATCCAATCATTATCAAGAAAAAGAAATCATCTTCGAATTCACTGATCTATTTGCAAAATCTTGATGACGATATTAAGATTAAGGAGATTACTGAAGTTCATTGCATGGTTACTTTAAGAGCCAATGTCATTGTGTAATAGTAACATGATCTCACCTCCATATCTAATGGGGCTTTTCGATGGATGCATCATTGAAACACGATAATAGGCCACTTTAGGCTAAGCCGACAGTATATCTTTTCTGAATGCACTGCATGTGTGACCTCATCACACTCTAATAAGTGACATGCCTTTTATTTCTACCACATATTACTTATAATAGTTAAAAAGAAACCCTTATTGTATAATATATATAGATGTATGTATTAACTGTCAAGATTTTTAAAGTAAAATCAATCTTAATCATTCACGTATAATGGTGTGATTAATTAATATTAAATCTGCTCATTCATCATATTTTCACTTAATATATACATTAAAGCACTTAGAGATATAAGTGAATCAATCGCACTATTTATATACACACACACACACACGAAAGTCACTCTTCACCTTAGTCATGTTTGTGATTGAAGTACACACTCACGCATATATGTGGTTAAGTAGTCCCGAATATAAACTTACACATTGATCTAAATCACATTTTAGCTTATACACTCCCTATTCCACTTTAAGTCACCAGTGACCAGACTGTGGCAGTGGTCCACAGGACAGGGAAAATAAGTACAGGCCTTATTAGAGTTGAAATTGTCGAGGTGTTGTGATCAATAATGATTTATGGCTTTTATAGTACATATAATAATTGTAACTTCCAACCTGTGAAATCTACAAACTGAAATTTACATGTCCTATTAAGGCTATTATCTTTAATTGACGTCAATCATGCTATTTATACGCGTTATTCCAAAAACATAAATGAAATTATTATTCCTTCTTAGTTAAATGAAGACACAATCAAGTCAAAATAATTATTAGCTTGGGCTTGCTTAAATCATAAAACAAACGAACTGATTTTTCTGTCTTTCTCACACATGTATATATATAGCATACTGTCTCAGAGGATTCTACTATAAGTCAAGAAATAAAGATTTAAAATGTGATCAATTGCTTTCTGAATATATGAAATATACGCTATCCCTCCGTCGGCAATATATTTAGTAAATGTAGGATCCATTTTTATATTAGGAGCAAAACAAATGAATAACTCACTGATAAAAGAGCTGAAAATTCTATTTTTATTATCTCTTTCACAGGCTTTATTGATATGAATACAAAGGATCTATTTATAGGCCAAAATACAAAAGCTTAAAGACTCCAAATAACACAACTCTTCATAACTAAATAGTCAAACGACATAACTCTTCATAACTAAAAAGACAACTCTTCATCAAACTCTAAGTATAATAATTGTCCACTAACACAAACCTAAGGACATGACTCTTCACCAGAAAACACTTCACATTTCTATTTCCTATTTTCTAATTTTATCTCATTAAAATTTAACCCAACAAAACTCTCCCTTAAATTTTAATTCTTCTTTTTGAATTTTCCACCGGTTTATTATTGTTCGCGCTGCTTCCATATTGCATTTCTTTCTTCAATTTTTTTTTGTCCGGCGGTTCCTTCATTGGTGGAAGATAGATAGTCTTGAATTTTTCTCCGTCGACCTCGTCCTCCGATATACTTCCACATCCATTCTTACACGTATGATCATCACACAAGTCATCATACTGATCAGTATCTGTATCACTATATCGTCCCATTAGTTTTACAACACCTATGGCATTTTTAATACTTTCAGATTCAACATGTGCTACATTAATAGCACGTTGGGCCTCATCAACCACAATAACCTCATCACTCATTGAAGACCGTTAATTCCCATCATCAAGCAAATAACTCAACGCATCATTTTCTGATTCAGCCCCACGATCTTCTTCTGGTTTACGCTTGAGCCAAAATGATTCCGCCATAAAAGTAATTCTAGGCTCCTCATCGCCGGGTTCCCTATCCACAATCACACCTTCCATTTTTCCGCTCTCAGTTTCTTCATCGCCGGGTTCTTCTTCAACAAGTCCAGCTTCCACGCGCCTCATCGATAGAATCTCAGACCACGACCACCGTCCTCCAGGGAAATGGTCTCTTTTCGGTGGTATCGACATCTTCCTCTTCCACCATAAATTCAATGCAGTCTCCGACTTCTGACTTCCAACCCGAACCGCGCCTATGCCGGTCTCCCATCACGCCGGGGTCGAGCTCTTCTCCAAAACATGAACTCGGTGATTTAGTCGGGATCTCCCCCATCCCGGTTATCAACACGGAACTCGGATTCGCGGTCTCCTCCATGCCAGTCTCCATCAAGCACCTCGGCTTCTCAATCTCCTTTCCGATTTTTGACTCCTCCAGACACTCAGGTTCCGCGAAGTCTTCTACCTCGACAATGGACTCGTCGTTCCCGTCCTTCTCCGCTTCTATCTCAGCTCCTTCGTTCTCCTCATCTTCTATCTCGGCTCCCTTGTTCTCCTCCTCTTCTATCTCGGCTCCCTTGGCCGCAGTCATCTCCATCGTCTTCTTCTCTGAGTCGTCTCTTACGCGCTCCGACACGTCAATCTCCTCCGCGGATGCGTTGCCGTTGGCAACCTCAAATTCCGCCATCTCGGTCTCTTCTTCATCCGCATCATTCTCCTCATCTTCATCATAATCATTGAAGATTTCATCTTCTTCATTAATCAGATCAAAATGTCCTGGCAAGTATTTTGTTATGAAGCCCATTAGAAAATCCTTCCACATATTATTAAAGTCGCAGCAGTTCCATGTACGGAACCATTTGATTGCGCTTCCTCTGAGTCTTCTCATGGCTATATGCCATTTGTCCTCCGTCCAGTTTTTTTTTCTTTTCAAAAAAATTCCTTCAAACAGAGAAACCAATCTAATGCTTCATCCTTATCTCCATGGAAGAGTGGCACCTCCAACTCGCTCTTTCTCTCCATAACTCTGATACCAATTTGTAGGATCGATTTCTATATTATGAGCAAAACAAATGAATAACTCACTGATAAAGGAGCTAAAAACTCTATTTCTATTATCTCTTTCACATGCTATATTGATATGAAATACAAAGGACCTATTTATAGGCCAAAATACAAAAGCTTAAAGACTCCAAACAACACAACTCTTAATGACTAAAGAGCCAAACGACATAACTCTTCTTAACTAAAAAGACACAACTCTTCACCAAACTCTAAGCATAATAATTGTCCACTAACACAAACCTAAGGACGTGACTCTTTACCAAAAAACACTTTCACATTTCTATTTCCTATTTTCTATTTTTCGTCCAATACCTTTTTTCACCCGTTGATTAAAGAATTACATCAGCCTAAGATGCATGGTGCGCATAATTTTCCATGCCGGAAAAATAGGTGATGTTCATTTCAATGTAAAGGTCCTAATGTAGCATCTATGTATTGCTTATGTAGCAATATAATATTTTATTTTTTGGCTTTTTTCTTTGTTTAAAAATATGAGCTATAAACACTGGCTTTTGCTGAGTGATACTAAACTGTGAATTTCTAAAATAATAGTGTTACAAATAAGATTCAATTAATCAATTACTGAAATTTTATGTAATAACCATGTCAACCAAACAAGCATGATCTGCTTAATTTACCATGCCCGAAATTCATTTGAATATAAAGGTCAGTGATATCCCAACATAATTTAATGCAAAATTTAGAAGTTATCACTGTAATCTCAAACTTCCTCTCTTTTTTTCCTAAGATTTTGGCAAAGCTATATGACAAGAACATGGCTAAACATAAATCAGAGAGAAAATTACCTTTCTAAATTCAAAGCTGACACAAACTGGGTTCGGGGCAGGAAACCAAAATATGGCAACAAGGGTTGGATAGAACTTTTAGGCATGGACTCCTTTAGTTGTAATCTATCAAGGTCTTTATAGGTAGTTAGTTCCAAAGATAATTTCAAAATGATATCACCTCAAATAGTGCTTTGACAAGAAAGCAAGCGAGTTTTTTTTTTTTTTTTTGTTGCTTTTTGACAACAAAATTACACTAAATGTAAAAATAAACTATCTTATAAATTATTTCGGTAAACAGTCTATTGACAAAAATTTCTTACAAGCCATGTCGTTATAAGTTCGCACACCGCCAAAATTTATATATATATAGGGGGAAGGGAAGAGGAAGAAAAACTAACAGAATAAAAGAAAATTAAAATCATCTTTGAGAGAATAAGTGCATGCAACCAAGCCAGCCAGCGAACGTGTGTGGTTTAATAAAATAAATTCTGTAATCATCTTCGGTTTGGATTAATCATCTTGTTTATTGGATTAATAAAATTTGTTTATGAATTACTTTGGAAACATGTAACAGAAATAGGCATTTATTCCTAAATGATCAAAGCACGCAGATAAACATTACATTCTCAAAAACTCTCAATGATGAAGTGTCCCGTGCCGCATGCGGCCTTTTAAAATTCTTGTATTTTTCAGTAACCACTAAATTCTAATATTTGATTCTATAAATACCCAACATACCACCTAGCAAAGCAACATCCACACACATAAATAGTACATAGTCCAGTGCAGAAGTTGAGTAACAGATTCTAGTTGCCAAAGTTCCTCAATGGCTTCTATTTACCAAATCAATAGTGAAAGCCATGACAACAATGCCTTTCATCAAAACCAAGTGGTGGTTGTTGTGATACCTTTCCCAGCACAAGGCCATCTCAATCAGCTTTTGCATCTGTCACGCCTAATCTTATCACACAATATTCCTGTTCATTATGTTGGCACAGCCATACATAACCGACAGGTCACAGTTCGTGTCCAAGGTTGGGACCCAAAATCCATTTCAAACATTCATTTCCATGATTTTGAAGTTCCTCCCTTTGTTTCCCCTCCTCCCAACCCCAATGAAGAAACCAAATCCCCAATTCATTTGCTTCCTTCCTTTGAGGCCTCTTTACATCTGCGTGAGCCGGTGGCAGAACTTCTGCAATCCCTTTCATCTATAGCTAGAAGGGTCATAGTTATCCATGACTCCCTAATAGCATCGGTGGCACAAGATGCAAAAAAAATAAAAAATGTAGAGAATTACACTTTTCACAGCTACTCTGCCTTTTTTTTCTTCTTGATTGTTTGGGAGGCAATGGGAAAACCTGCAGTAGAAAACTCACATATCCCTGAAGTTCCTTCTCTGGACGGATTCATCCCAACCCAAATGATAGAGTTCATTTGTGCACAAATAGAATTCCATAAATTCAGTGATGGGGACATCTACAACACAACGAGGGCATTTGAAAGTCCTTACATGGAATCGTTGGAATGCATCAAGAGTAGCAAGAAGCATTGGGCATTGGGGCCCTTCAACCCTTTATCCATTGAAAAGAAAAACATAAAGGAAAGGCATTTAAGCATGGAGTGGCTTGATAAACAAGAGCCAATTTCAGTTATATATGTATCTTTTGGGACAACAACAGCATTGACAGAGGAACAAGTGGAACAGATTGCAATTGGATTGGAGCAAAGCAAGCAAAAGTTCATCTGGGTGCTGAGAGATGCTGATAAAGGAGACATCTTCAATGTAGATGAAGTAAGAAGACATAAGCTTCCAAATGGGTTTGAAGAGAGAGTTGAAGGAATGGGGTTAGTTGTGAGAGACTGGGCACCCCAATTGGAAATTCTAAGCCATTCTTCAACAGGAGGATTTATGAGTCACTGTGGATGGAACTCCTGCATAGAGAGCATAACCATGGGGGTTCCAATAGCGACATGGCCTATATACTCTGACCAACCAAGAAACAGTGTTTTTATAACACAAGTACTGAAGATTGGTTTGGTTGTGAAGGATTGGGCTAAGAGAGATGAGGTTGTGACTGCATCAGTTATTGGGAATGCTGTGAAAAGGTTGATGAAAACAAAGGAAGGTGATGAAATGCGAGAGAGAGCAATGGATCTTAAAAAAGCCATCCATAGGTCCATGGATGAAGGTGGAGTTTCTCGCATGGAAATGGAATCTTTCATTGCTCATATCACTCGATAGTATGGTTCAACCACCTACTCTTCTGGCATGCGCAGAATGGTCTTATTGTATAAGATATGGCAGAATTTCATAGTACAAGAAGTGAGTGCAAAATAGGATTTCTTACGAAATACACAGATTATTCTTTTTTTAGGGTTTATAATTCTCATTCAGCATAAGAATTCAAATTTTCCTACACACCCTTCGATTTGACATGGGTCCTACATACAATTTTTTCTAACACATGGGTCCAACATACTTTTTATCTCTACAACATGAGATTTCAACTCTCGTTCAACATGAGAATTATAAAACCCTTCTTTTTTAGGACATTATTTGGTAAAGTTTTCTGGAAGATTATGTGTGCAAAGCTTTTTAGCCGAGCTACTAATATGGATGCTATTATAAGTTTTCTTCATCTGCATATTTGAAAACAATCCTTCTCTGGTACAAATAATTTTGTTCATAAATCAGTTAAAAATTGTGAAATA